>JAMKQA010001625.1:0-21777 GCA_024699735.1 Posidonia australis | reverse complement strand
CCACATTGGTGCGCCCAGCTACCTCACAGATTTCTGGGTTCTGGCTTGCTAATAGGCTTGGGGCTAGGTTTAATGGCTGATCACATCCAAAGCAACATAAGGATACTCATTTCCGGGTTACCTCAAAATCGGGGTGTCTACATCTGTTTACAAAACTACTTTACAATCAAGACTATATACAGAACATGGAAGAAAATAACATCAAAACAAATATTAACAAAGATTCACAGAAAATAAAACACGACTAAAAAAGAAATTAAGAAAATAATACAAGAATTAACAACTAACAATTAAGAATTATGCAAAAACTTGTTTGATTTTGTTAACTAGAAAAAAAAACTACTAGCACATGCTTCATGAGTTTAATTTTTTAATTGTCATATATTAACTAATGCACAGAGCATAGTTGCAGAGCAATTGAATAAGAAGACTAGAAAAGTTTAGAGTCAAGAATTCTAGAAGAGACCTGTTACAATGTTGTTGGTCAGGCGAAGGGTAGAGGGTCGGTGGAGATGGGGAATTGAGGCTGAAGAGTGGACGCTGGAGGGTGAGGGCACTAAGGCAACAAGGTTGCAGAGCAGAGGAGGAGGGGCAGAGGGTGGGAGCGGAGGCAGGATGGTGAGGGTGGATAGATCAGAGGGTGGTGAGAGCGGAGGTCGGAGGACAAGAATGAAGGCTACATGACGAGGACAGATAGAGCAGAAGAGGGCGAGAGTAGAAGCCAACGGGCAATAAGAGTAGTGGCTACAGTTTACGTAGTGGAGGGCAGAGGACGAGGGCAATGAGAGCAATGACTGCAATCTGCAAAGTGGAAGGCAGAGGACAAGGACGACATGACTCTTAACCTTTTGTTAGGATTGAAAGAGAGAATGCAGAGAATGTGAAAATGAGAAAGAAAATTGATTGATTAAGTATTTTAGTATTTATATAATGTAGATTATGGATGTGTCATTGTAATATAGTTAAGTGGTGTAATTTTTTTAAAAAATACAAAATTAATAGAGTCGTTTTCAAAATTTAAGTGGATCACATGGCCAACCTTACGTGGCTCCGCGACTAACAATAACATTGACATGCAACAATTCGGACTCAGATACCAAAAGGAGCATAAATATTTAAGGATGCATGTAGCAGAATACTTGCTAGCCATCAACTACAGTACATATCATTTTCAAGTTGCAGGTTTAGGAGAAAATACTTTGTTATGTTTGTTTGTTTGGTTGGTTAATTTGGTTAAAGCAAGAATTTATTATTTACATGTTAAAGCAAGCTGGAACTGGATTTATTTTTGATAATCGGTAATTGTATTTCTTTCTTTAACTTCAAAAATTACAAGCTCAGTAAAGCTGCTTTAAAAGTCCATCAGAAAATTACAAAAATAATGCCTCGTCACTCAGCAATTGACCAAAAGCTCAAAAATATAAAAGATGTCCAAGTGTTGCTAAGAAAACAGCAGAAACAAAGAAGTTGGAGCAGTCAACCCAAAAAATATGAACTGCCATTATAATACAATCACAGTTTAACCAAAGGTTAAAAGATCAAAGTCACCCTGGAAGCGATGGAGGGTCAAGTGCCATCTCACAATCAGGAGCTAAAACCTGCTCCCCCTCTCTGCTAGAATGGAAAGCAGACACAGCTAATAAATTCTCAGCCTTCTCAAAACCTGTAGCCAAAGAATCTATCCAACAATGAAACATAGCAGTGATATCAATCAAAATCATAGAAAGAGTCCTGTGTAAATTTCTAAAAATTTTGTTGTTTCTCTCTTGCCAAACAAACCAAATAACAACAAGAACCAAAGTATGTGCACCAGTTAAGGTGAAATCAAAATTAAAAGGAGGCGGAATGGCAAGCAAGTCCTCAATGGAATTAAAACCTGGGTATATGTATTCATTGGAAAATGAATGCCAGATTAACTGCACAAAGGGGCAGAATAAGAACAGATGCTTCATAGTTTCAAAGGAGGAGAAAAAAACACATGCATCATTGCCTTGCCATCCTTTTTTCAGTAGGTTCTCTTTTGTAAGAATTCGATTGCATAATACAAGCCAGGTAAAAAGTTTAACTTTCATAGGCACCCAATAATCCCAGATTTCATGCAAAAACTTAAATCGAAGTCCACCATCATTAAGCAAGTCATAGCAGGATTTAACAGTAAAAGCTTTCTTAGTGGGAAGCCAAATCAGGGTGTCATGTGCAGTTGTTCTGCGAACACTGCTAAGAATGGAATGCCAAGAGTTTAATTGAGCAGTTAGTGCCACAGCATCTCCCAAAGATGAGAAATCAGTAAATAATGCACTGGGATCCTCAGTATTGGTTTGTAGAATTTTAAAAACAGAAGTCTTTTTATGCCTGACTAAATTATATAAATCTGGTAAGACATTTTTCAATTTTTCTCCATTCCACCATTTATTTTCCCAGAAAATAGTATTTCTACCATTGTGAACTTGGAAAACTGAAAAACCATTGATAATATCAAAGCACTTTTTAAGTTCTTGCCAAAGAGGTGATGCTCGCCTATTGGTTAAGTTTAAAATGGCTCCAAAACCATGTCTGGCACAACACTTGGCAATTACAACATCTTTCCATTTGAGAGAGTAGGTATCAGACAGTAATTGTCAAAGCAATTTGCACTTTAAAGCTAAGTTGAAATTGGCCAAATTAATAATGCCCCAACCCTGTTGTGCCTTGGATCTACAAATGGTTTTCCATTTGACTAAATGGCGGACATTATTAGCAGGAGAAGCATTCCATAAGAACCTGCATCTTAGCTTATCAATAGCTTTAGCCACACTGGATGGAAGATGTAGCACTGATAAGTAATAAGTGGGAATAGCGGATAAAATAGAATTGACCAGTGTAAGCCGCCCCCCCAAATAAAAGTGTATTGCTTTCCAATTGGATAATTTCTTAGTGATTTTATCAATGACTGGAGACCAGTCTTGGAAGTTAGACTTCCTATAGTGTAAAGGCAACCCAAGATATTTTATGGGTAAATGATCAATGCTACATCCCAGAATGTGTGAAGCCCTAGTGGTAAAATCAGTAGTGACCCCCAAGCCAGTAATAGAGGACTTAGTGAAGTTTATTTTAAGGCCAGAGCATGACTGAAAACAACAAAGAATCCTTTTTACATTTACCAAATCCTTAATCCTGGCAGAAAGGAAAAGTATTGTATCATCAGCATATTGGATATTCAAAATATTAGGACCTCCATTAGGTAGCTGAATACCAGATACAAGATTACTATCAGAAGCAAGTGAAAGCATCTTGTTTAACACATGGGTAACCACTATAAATAAGAATGGAGACAAAGGGTCTCCTTGTCTAAGCCCATTGGAAGCCTGAAAGTACCCACTTGGAGAGCCATTAATCAAAATGGAAAACTTGGTACAAGAGATACAAAGCCTGACCCACCTGAGCCATTTATTTCCACACCCCATCCCTTTTAGTGTTTCTAAGAGAAAGTCCCAATTGACATTATCAAATGCCTTTTCAAAGTCTAACTTCAGGACCAATCCCGGGATAGCATTTGCCTTCATGAAATGCAAAGTCTCTTGGGCAACTAGAAAACAGTCCCCAATGTACCTCCCAGCAAGAAAGGCACACTGTGAATTGTCAATAAGATTGTTTATGATAGGAGTAAATCTAGTTACTAATGTTTTAGAAATAATCTTATACAAACTATTAACCAAACTGATGGGCCTAAAATCTCGAATTTCTTGGGCTCCTTCTTTTTTGGGAATCAGGGAAATAAAAGTTTGGTTAATGTGAGTGAGGCAGTCCAAGTCATTTGCTGCATGGAAATCATTAAAAACTTCCACAATATCGTCTTTCAGAATATCCCAAAAGTGTTAGAAAAAACCAATTGGGAAGCCATCTGGACCAGGGGCCTTTTCCCCTGGAAGTGCTTTGACAGCATAATGAATTTCTTGAATAGTGAAAGGACTCTCCAATGCATCTGCCTCATCGATCTTGCAAGGCAGCAACCTATCCCAATCAAAGCTAGGTAAGAAACTCGTTTCTTTGTTAAAAATCCCAAAGAAATGGCTTTCAATTTCTTTACAAATAAGAGATGGGGAGAACTCCTGAATGCCATCAATTATTAAGGAATGAATTGTGTTAACTCTTCTTCTATGCTTGACCATGTTATGAAAAAAATTTGTATTGAGGTCTCTTTCCTTGAGCCATTGAATTCTGGACTTCTGTTTCCAATAGGCTTCTTGTTCTTGAAGAAGAGAGAAATGTTCTTTTTTAAATTCTTTTAATTGCCTCACCAGACCAGTGGAATGACCGTGGGATTCTAATTGTGCATCTAAAATAGCAATTTGAGTTTCCACCAGCCTAAGTCTGCTTCTCCTCATCTCCCTAGTAGGAGCAATCCATAATTTAATGTATTTCTTTAGAAATTTTAACCTATAAGAGAATCTCGCTACTAAGGAAGTGGCAAAACAAACTTTCGAGGACTTATGCCAACAGTGTTCCACAAAAGTGGAAAAACCTTCAATAAGTGTCCACGATTTGTAATATTTAAAAGGTGAAGGCCCCCAATCATATGAGATGGTGTCAAGTAAAATTGGGATATCATCAGAGATAACCCTGGGTTTACCCAAACAGAAAGAGTTTGGATAATGGTTTCCCCAGCCCGTGGATATTAGAAACCTATCCAGCCTGACCATAGTAGGTGCTTCCTGGAAGTTTGACCATGTGTAATTACAGTTATTGGGAGGGAAGTCAATTAGTTGACGGTTATCAATGAATTTATTAAAGTCATTCATATGGGCAAGAACACCATTCCTAGTAGAATGCTCATAAGAGAACCGTGTCAAGTTAAAATCCCCTCCAACAACCCAGTTAGAGTTCACTATATCACCAATGGATTCCAACTCCATTAGGAAGCCATGTTTTAGATTGGGAGCACATGGACCATAAACTCCAGTGAGCCACCAATCAAAGTTGTCAAGAACATTATTAAAAAGGATTGAAATACTAAAGGTTGCCACAATACTATCACACAGAGTAACAGTGTGTTCATCCCAACCTATAACAATACCCCCAGAGGCACCAATAGAAGGCAAAAACAGCCACTGGGAGAGAAAACCACCTCCAATATAATTTAAGGTCCTAGGAGGTAAGGACTCAACCTTTGTCTCACTAATAATGATTATGTTGCATTTGGTAACTTTAATCAGATTTCTCAAGGCTCTTTGCTTTCCACCACTACCCATGCCCCTAATATTCCAAGCAATAATTAACATTTAAATATCTTATGAGATGGAGAGAGAAGCAAAGTTCTCGAACAAAGCATGATCCTCAGTTAAAGATTGACTTTTCAGCCCTTGATCTCTACGAACCTGATTATAATATCTTTTAGCCTCATTAATAGTACCAAAATTAATGCCAATCATTGCAGCAAAATCCTTAAATTGAGTATATGAGTCCCAAGTAAGGACATCATGCACAAAAGAATCATCAGAATCAAAAATAGTAGCATTTGCATGATCAGAAGTGGTACTAAAATCAGGAAGAGATTTATCAGCCAAATCAGAGCATGGAAAATAAGCATTAAGTCTACCAGGACAATGGGCAGTAGCAGAGGAGGCGAACTGAGTACCTGGGGCATGAAGAGGTGTAGCAGGGAAGGGCTCAGCAACTGGCTCAGCCAAAACCTCTCCAGAGCCGCCCAAATCATCACATTCCAAGCAGTCATACACTGCCAACACCTTTTTGAACTTTGACAATGATAAATTGCGTGCTTTAAGGGCTGACTCAATGAATCTAGAGGTATCAATGTCTCTAGTAGAGGGAGAGGGCAAGGAGGGGATGCTGGGTGGGAGATCTTTCCTGGGAGAAGAGGGAGGAGATGAATAAAACCCAATAGACTTGTAAGAGGGCTTTGTCCTAGGGTTGGTTGGGCGGGTCCAAACATTTTTACCCATCTTTTGATTTCTTTTGCCTCTAGCTCCTCTCCAACCTCTATTAGGTTTGAACTGTCTTCGAACAGGGTTCAAGGCACTGGAAGGGGGCCTAGGGGGGGTTTTGAAGGCCAAGACTCAGTATTATGTGAGTCAGCTCCAGAAGAAGAAGAGCATAAGTCCCAGCTCTGACGGTATTTAATGGGATATACCAATCTACCATAGGCAAAGAATCGACAATCAGGTATTTCCTTACCTGGATGAACCTTCACTCTAACCCTAGGGAGCCCCAAGTCATAGATACAACGCGAATCTATCTCCAGGAGGTCAGCAAAACTCTCTACCAAATGCCTGAAGACATCAATGTTTTTCAAATGATATGGGACACCCTCAAGTCTAATCCAAACTCCTTCCTCTTTAAGGTTGAAAATGGCATTGGAGTTGGAGGTCCATGGCATAAAAGAGGCTGAGATGGACTGAAGAGTGGAACCGTATTGATTAAGGGTGTCATTCCTGTCCTTGACGGAGGGGAAGATAAAGAGAAATTTTCCAGAAGAAAAAGATTGAACCTCCACTTGAGGAGCATTAAGCCAAAGACCCCGAATATGATCCTGGAGGGCTTCTAAAGTCACATTGGAGTTGTGTGCAGTGATAATGGCACTACGCGATAAAAGCATATGTTGCTTGCACACAGCCTCAGAGGGAGCCAGAACAAAAGAGTTCTGCGGAGACAGCCCAACAGGCTTAACAGTAGGGGGGAGGTTAGGAGCCATATCCTGAAAAAATTTACACAGTGCAACAGAGTGAGAGGGGGCTTTGCACTTAAAATAAAAATCATTGTAACGACAGTTTTTCCTCTCATGGCCCTTCAATCTACATTTAAAGCATCTTTTATGAAGAGTGCAGAAACTTACCCAAGGGGCGCGCCTTATGCCTATTAATCCTTTCCCACCCAGTGGAAAGCTCTTTCCCAGAAATCCGAGGTATACCAGGACCAGAAGAAAAAATTCTTCCGGAAGGTGAATGAAGTTGGGGGGAAGACAGTACCCTGAATTGCGACCCAGTGGGGTATCAGGAGGCAAAGGGAGTCAGAGTAGTGGGTGCCTGAAAAAGACGGTGGGAGCCAGACGAAATGTCTGTGTCAGGGAGCGTACCCACATGCGTCGACAAACCAAACGTTTCGGTGCCCGAAAATAAACACCCAGAGTCTTCTCCATAAACATGTTGATAAAATGGAAGGTTGATATAATCTAGGGAATTATTGAAATCCTTATTCCCCAAGCAAAACGTTTTCCCCACCTTGTCGAAATCGTCATTAACACGCACACAATGAGACGCAATCAAGGAGTTAATGCAATGTGATTGGTCCCGCTTCTCAAGGGATTCAAAGTGGTTTTCGTCAGAGTAATCTGACAAAAAGAAAGGCGCGGGGCAATTAAAAAGATTGCAAAAATCCACCGCAGGAGAAGCAAGAGAGGCGACAATAAATTCGGATGAGACAGAGTGAGTGGGTGAGCAGTCTGACCCAATCAAATTTACGAAATCACCCTTGAGAATATCGTCCAACTCATCAAAATCCTCACAATGCATGTTAGTAACATTAAGGACATTAGGGGGAGAATACCTAGAATACCCCCAAACAGACCCCGAGGTGTCAGAGGACACCTGCACAGCGTCACTCCGGGGAAACCGAGTTCCACGGCGAGATCCCATCGGCGAACACAAGTTCGTCGGAAAACATAGAACAAAAACAGGATCTAGAAATAAAACATCTGAACTGGGGATCTCAGGGGGAAAAACTCCCAACTAAGCACAGCCATCAACCAAAAAATTATCCGCAGCAATAATAGTAGGCATGCTCACAACAGAGGCATAAAAATATTCCAAAGTAACAGATCTAGCCGGGCAAAAACACCCAAATGCATAGAAATCGATTTTACTGAAAGAAACCATTTTGGCGACAAAGATCTACCAATAAACATGCAATCCACCACAGTATATGAAGATGCCGCAAAATCAGAGTGAAAACAAACCCTAGCACCAAGATTAATCACCAGATCCCGCGATCTGGGCGATCTAGCAATATCAGAAGGGGGAAATCCCCTCCTAAGACCAGAAATGGCATTCCGACCGCAAGAGACAGATCGGGGCACAAGGGGAGTGGCCGCCTTACGCTTACGATTACCCAGATCCGAGCCAAGCACAGGGTTAAAAGAAGTTACCAGCCGATGAAGAGAACCACTCACTGAGCCCTCAGGAAGGGCCGCAGCAGGAGGAGGTCGCTTACAGGACCGGAGGAAGTACGACGCTCGCCTCCCAGAGGAAGCCATCACAGAGAGCCCCACGCTATTAGGGCACGCGGAGAGCACTGTAGTGCAGAGAGCTATTCGCAGAGAGCTGAGAGAGTAGTTGCTATGAGGATGTATCCTGGAACTGGATTTATGATAAATGGCAATAGGACCTACATCTGTGGATTATATGCTAGCTCCACAGGTGTGAGGTTCTCCTTCTGATAGGTATCATTTGTTTCAACCATTTTTTCCCAACTACTTGTGGATGCAACATCATTCCAAAAAGAATAAGAGAGTTAAACTCTCTTGGGAATTTTAGATTTGTCGAAAATCCCTTTTTTCACTTAGAAGTTGAACAAAAACACTTACAAGGTTTTTCTCAAGTAAATCTTTCCGTGTAGGAGATTCTTATCTTTTAGATTCTTCAAATCAGGCCGAACACTGGATTTTTGCATGAAGGACAACGGGGTTTAGTCTAGATTATGTGCATAGGAAAGAATTAATCTCCTTCTAGTTCAACTTTTCAGACAAAGTTATCTGAACCAAATCCCTGCACAGTCTGAAGCTCCCATAAACAGTTCCAATCTCTACCTAAGTCCCATTAGAGACACCTCGTTTAGACATTTATGTGCACAAATACCATCCTTTTACACTGTATATTTAATTCATATGATGTAAAGTAATGACAAATACACAAGAATATTTATATATAAAACCGTTCTTTTGTTATCTTCCCTCAATCAGCAGGTCTTTTGTAAAATCGGCACTTACACCCAACTGCCCAGTAAAAATAGAAAAGCCCAGTGAAAACTACGACTGACTGGGTCTCGGCCGAACAAGTGAACCCACAAAGCCCAATCACACTCCTATATTTACCCGCAAAACCCTCTACTATCCCTGCCTCTCGCTCTCTCGCTCTCTCGCGTTCTTCGTCTTTCGTTTCTTCCCCACTTTTAAGTTCTAGGGTTTGGGTTTTAGGCGCCATGGATCTAGCCTCGAAGAAGCGAAAGGCGGAAGAGAACGGCGCCTTTGACGGCATCCCCACCTCGACCACCTCACCCTCCAAGCTCCTCCCTGCCGAGGTCCGCCGCATCATCGATCCCCTCACCAAAGACCAGCTCCTCGACATCCTCCAGGACGCGGTCCTCCGTCACCCGGACGTCCTCGACGGCGTACGCGCCCTCACCGATGGGGACACCTCCCTCCGCAAGCTCTTCATCCGCGGCCTCGGCTGGGACACCACTACCGACGGCCTACGCAACCTCTTCTCTGCCTACGGCGAGCTCCAGGAGGCCATCGTCATCGTCGACAAGTCTACTGGGAAGAGCAAAGGTTACGGATTTATCACGTTTAAGCATATCGACGGGGCGGTGCTCGCGTTGCGGGAGCCGAGTAAGATGATTGACGGGAGGATGACGGTCACGCAGCTCGCGTCCGGTGGGCCCGCTGGCGGGCCGACGGGGTTGGCGATGCCGAGTGTGGATGTTTCGTTGAGGAAGATTTTTGTGGGGAACGTGCCGTTTGACATGCCGGCGGATAGGCTGTTGATGCATTTCTTGTCGTACGGGGAGATTGAGGAAGGGCCGCTGGGTTTTGATAAGCAGACGGGGAAGTCGAAGGGGTATGCCCTTTTTGTGTATAAGACGGCAGAGGGCGCGAGGGCGTCGCTTGTCGATCCTGTCAAGATGCTTGATGGGAATCAGATGGTGTGTAAGTTGGCGATTGAGGGGAAGAAGGGGAAGCCTGGGATGATGCCTGGCGGAGGTGGAGTTCATGGTCAGACGCAGATGGGCGGTAGTGCCGATGGTCCTGGGGATGCTCTTGGGTTGGGTGGTGGTCAGTCTGGTATTCCTGGTGCACTTTCTGGGTCATATCCTGGTGGTCTGTCTTCGTTTGGTGGTTTTTCGGGTGGAGGGCTTTCTGGCGCAGGGATTCAGGCTGCAGGAGGGCTTGGTCATCATCCCTTGAATTCCTCGCTTCCATCGTCGCTTGGTGGAAACACTGGAATTCCGTCCGTCGGGAATCAAGTCGGTGCTGGTGGAGCTGGTGGGTTTAGTGGTGCTGGTGGTTTGGGTGCTCTGTACAGTGGTTCATCTCAGTTCGGGGGTCCTGGTGCGGGTGGATATGGAGGACTGGGTGTCGGCCCTTCTCCATTTATGCCGCCAAGCTCCGCTGGGTTGCCTTCAGGGGGTTTTCCAGAGGGTGGGCACTATGGGCTTTCTGGTTCGGGTTACCAGAGTCAGCATCACCAACCAGCAGGATCATCTCCCGGTGCCAGGGTTCCACCAAGAGGTGGGATGTATCAGGGAATGCCGCCTTATTACTGAGGTAGATCACATAGCTCTCTCGTTGTCTTTTTTTTCCTTTTTTTGTTCTTGTTAGATATAGCATCTTTGTATGTTTTTTATTCCATTACTTTTGCTTAGTTTTATTTGCATTGTGCCGAGCCCTTTTGCTAATTTTGACTGTTGCGTGATTGGAGCTTAATTGATGCTTATTTTTGTACTTCCCTCTTTTTTCTTTGTTTTTACGGCTTCTGTCAATTGGATGATAATAATGTTATCATCAGAGGAAGAGGTTATTCCTTTTCCGCTGCTTTTACCTACTGGTTGTTTTCAGTCTCAAAGTAATTTATCTCAATGTCTATTGTCAATGCTGTATAGTGAATACAATAATATACTGTCTCTAATTCACTGTTCCTGTCTGAATAATTGATATGTCTCCTTTCCGTGGTCATTTCTGAGTGCTGTGTAACATTGTTAAGGATCTGTCTGTTGTGATTTTCTTGCTAGTGTTGCCTTACATATCTGCCCGTTGCATCTCTCTCTGATTTTCTGTTACTTCTCAAACATCTTGTATCTGTGGCTCATTTATATTGTCAAGAATTGAGCTTAAGAATCAGGGTCAAGAGGATATTAGATTTTTCTTAATTAATCTACATGTCTTCATTGACGTCTTTGCTGCAATGCAATGTTTAATGAATTTCACTTACTGTATATTTTGCATAATTTCTTTTACATGCCCTTAAATTGGAACAACATTCACCTTGATCATAATCTAATTTTTCATTGATCATAATTTCTTTCACTTACTGTATTTCTTGCATGAAACCATTCAGCTTGAATTCATGCATGAAATACTTTATCATAATGTTTCATGTCATCTATTCATCACAAATGCTTATTTTACATATTTAGCTTCAACTATTACAAGATTTCGGAGTTATAGTCTATCATCTTTTCTCTCCCTTGATCAGTTGATCATTGGCTTCGTTATTTTCTATTGTTGCGTCATATGATTTTCTTACAGTTCAGACCATCTTCATTTATTATATCTTGTTGATATATCTGTTTATTCCCTTTTTACCCCAGCTCTTAACATCCTAGAGTTCATAGATAGTTGTTACAATTTCTTGTGGCCTTTTCCATCTCATTTGTCTCTGTTTCTTTTGCTATGTGTGTGATCTTATTGTAGTTCTGTATGTGTTCTGGTCTCCCTGTGGCTTGAAAAAAACATGTGTCATGGAGTGTAGTGCTTGATAGATCATCCAAAAGAGTTGAGCTAATAAAAGATCATGTAGTCGACTTTACACCATTCAAAAGATTTGATGGGTGGGTTTTGATTTATGTTGCATACTCTTTGTGGACTCTTTGTGTCTGTTTGATGTGTATCAAAACTTTTTATCTTATTGAAGAGCTATTTTTATCTAAAAAATGGGCAATTGCTCTAAATTCAAGGGATATTCTGTCTCATAAGAATTTCATGATTCATAGGGCATTGGAGGGTGAAAGTGACAAGAGTAGGAGTAGTTGGTATTAATATAGGTTATTCTTTGGTTCCTCTACCTTTTTGAAATCATGAATCCACTTTTTGGAAGAAGGAATATGAAAAGAAATATGCAAACCATAAAAAGGGAAATATGTAGATGTTGGTTTCTATGAGTCCAAAGAGTTTTAAAGACTTCTTTTGTTGATGATTTATTGTTGTTTTTAAATAACGATAAATGCATCAAATAGAAAAGTTTTGTTCTTAGGAAGGAAATCGTCATGGATGCTTATGTTAAATTACATAGAAAACCTCATAACTTGGTATGCTTATGTTAACTTGGTACATAAATAACTTGGTATTGTGGATTGCTTCTGAGTAAGTTATACTTAGCCTATCGTTTTCTAGATGAATGTCTTTTTCCCATGTGTTCTTTAAAAGATTAGAAACCTCATTGATCGGCAAATTCACATTCAAGTAGTAGATAGCAAACACAAATCTTTCCCAGATCAAACACGAACACAACCACATCGAATTCAATCAGGTCCATTTAAAGCAGCTGGGGAAAAAGCAATGATTGACCAAAATATGTGCAACTTACTGTTGATACTGATAGGGGAGTCTTTGGTATTGAGAACATTGAGCTTTAAAGATGGAAGCTTTCTCCAGAAACCCTTGTCTGCGTTGCTGTGGAGTTGCATGCAGTCTAAAACTATCACCGCCTTTGAAGCAGAAGATGAAGATGAAGGATTGATCTCGAAGGCGAATTCTTTTGCTTCAGTCCACTTGTGCTATCAACACATCATGCTTTTATTTTTGTGTGACAATTTTTAATCAGAGATAAACTCATATCTTGTCTTGACTTTTGAGGCTGAACAAATTTTATCTATTTGATGGTATTGTCGGTAAATAGATCAGTTGCAAGAAGCTAATTAGGATGACACTTTCTTTTTTATCATTTGCATTATTGTAGAAAATGATAGTTTATGTAAAACTTATTCAAAAGTAACCCTTAACATCAAGATCTTTATGCTACCAAGTTGAGGGATGTCCCACATTTTCAAATGCTTTCTTTGTTGCATTGCATGAAGTACCCATCATGAGAGTACAACTTTTATATTTCATGCATTTTTCATTATTTAAAAATAACAAAATATAATCAACTAAGGAAGTCTACAAAACTCTCAAGACATTAGAGAAATCAGCATTTGCAAATTGTTTTTTTATAAGGTTCGTACATTACTTTTCGTGTCCGTTCACCTAAAATGTAGATTCTTGGTTTTAGAAAAGTAGAGGAACCGAAGAGTAATTGATATACTATCTATTATTCCTATTCTTGTCGCATATACTTTTCAATACTCTAAGAATCATGACGCTCTCCTTAGACAGAATATATCTCGAACCTAGAGTAATTGGACATTATTTTTTTTGATAAAGTTTTTTTTATAAGATTTTTTTTTGTACATATCAAACATATACAATGAGTTTGCAAAGAATCTATAACAAATAGTTCCCACAGTGTCTCCAATATACATCAAGACCAACCTGTTTAATGATAGTTCTTTTGAATGGTGTGAAGACTTTTATCAACTCAGCTCTTTTAGATAGCCTATTAGCTTAAACTTGGATGGCCTATTATTTTAGTCCATGTCATTTTGGCTGCACTTCATGACATTATTTCTTTCCAACTTATTGGAGTCCTTTGATGTGTTTAAATGTAGCAAAAAGTGATTGATGAATTGAGTTACAGTTGCTGCTTTTGATCTGTTTTGGGAGTACTTTTTGGTTGCTCCTTTTTGCTGTTTCATGTGCTTGTAGTTGGGTTTTTTGCAGGATTAAT
This sequence comes from Posidonia australis, assembly GCA_024699735.1. NCBI lineage: Eukaryota > Viridiplantae > Streptophyta > Magnoliopsida > Alismatales > Posidoniaceae > Posidonia > Posidonia australis. The sequence goes on along the minus strand of JAMKQA010001625.1, from coordinate 7,966 downwards.
TTTGAACTCTACCTTTGTGCGCTTCAGTACTTTATGTTTTGTATGTCTTATGGTTTGTTTCATTGTTGTTTGTTGGCTTATTGGCAAGAAGCCGGAACTTGATGTGGTGGGATTGTGTTAGTGCAATCTGCTCTGTAATATGAATACTATATTTCCAAACAAAAAAATACTCTGAATTCCGGTCACATTTTCTACCAAAAAAATCTGGAACCTTCCCTCCAACATCTCTGCTTCAGCTTGTCACAAGTTTGCAGAAGGTTGAAAGGTAGAATATGAATTGAGTTTAGAAACATTGAGCTGATACGTTGATGGATCCTTGTAGAAGAGGTTTCCCGTACAACTTGTTGTTCACGATAAGATGTCATGGATGAAATTCAAAGAAACACCTACTTATCTTTAGTGGACTTGTGAACGGATAACAAATTCTTTTTAAGACTAGGAACATGAAGAATATTCTATAAAAGAAAAGAGGAGGAATGTGTTTTAGGAATGGAAGAACCAGTATTATGCTTAATGGACAGACGTCATCCATGACCTACTTTGACTTCATCTACTCCATTGTGTTCAGAAATCAGCTCCATTAATATTTAAAAATAAATGGGAGAAAATGAAGGAAGATAGAGAAGATAGGTGGAAATAAGATGTGTTTGCTTATGTAACATTACTTGGATGTGTATTTATGTGCAGTTAGCAAATTCTTTTTAAGACTAGGAACATGAAGAATATTCTATAAAAGAAAAGAGGAGGAATGTGTTTTAGGAATGGAAGAACCAGTATGCTTAATGGACACAAGTCATCCATTACCTACTTTGATTTCATCAACTCTATCGTGTTCAGAAATCAGCTCCATTAATATTTAAAAATAAATTGGACAGAATGAAGGGAAAGAGAGAAGATAGGTGGAAATAAGACGTGTTAGCTTATGTAATATTACTTGGATGTGTATTTATGTGCAGTTAGCCCATCAAGGGTAATGGTACAACAAAAGAACCATTTTTTCTGTAACCCATCTAAAGAAGAATTGTCTTTCTCAATTTTGTCACTAAATTCAAATGGCTAATGCATTTGCTCTCTCATTCATGAGACATTGGATTGTCTTTGCAATGGGTGCTTATGCACTGAACCATCTTTGATAGTATGTCTAATATCGTTTTAAGATGCGGCCTTTCTTTGATGATTCATGCCTTGCATCTGAGTTTGGATTTCAAACCCATTTTTGGTTGCTTTGGTCTTCCAAGTGATTGTGAATATATATTGTGCATAAGTTACTAATTGAAGTTATTTTAAAAATCTTTTTGGTTTGTATTGTCTTGGCCATCTGACTAAACGATTCAATAGATGCTGGAAAGCTATCATTTCTTGCTTGGGCTCTATATACGTCATTGAGATTCCACTCTTGAACTTTTGTGAAGATCCTGATTTGACTCTTAGACTTGGAACCTCAAACACCAGTTTGCTGTATTTCGCTAGTGTTTATGCTTGGTTAATGTTTGTTGGATGATTTTCTAAGCCTGTTTTCTTACAATCTTTGACGTTGATTAGCTTACCTTTGACTTATGTATCGACAAATAGAATTTTCCTTCAAGCCATATTTTTGCATGTCCTTTACAATATATTTGTAAAGTGCTCTTCTAGATCATGGTTATATTTTCTTGTCTTAACCAGCTTGAATATAGAGGAAGATGCCTATAACTTTATTTCACTACAGATGCACTAATCATGTTGATTTATAGCAATACTTGGTTATTGAATGTTATTGACATAAGTCAGAATCTCCAATGTATTTTCCCAATTTTTCCTCTATTGTTGATTCAATCCGTCCATTGGTCTGTGCATATTGAATGCTATTCCTTTATCCCTTTGTACCAGGCATTGCTTGGGAGACTAATTTGATTTCTTCTAAATAGATGACCTTCAGATTGGTTCATGTATGGTTCTTTTCTGGAAAGAAGATATTTCTAGTGAAAAGTACGTCTCTTGCAATTCACATATTTTCTTTCTTTTTTATTTTCCCTATTTGGGTGTGGTTTAGAAATGGTTCTTGTAATATGTCATATATAATCAATTAACATGTAGGGTTTGTAAAAGTTTGAAGTCCCTTGTTATATCAATGCTTGGTTTCTTTGCTATTTTCCATAACTTTTATCGCTATTGTAATTTATATTTGTTTGTTTGTGTCCTATTCCATTGACATGAAGCATGATTTATTAGTAAATGAATTTTTTTCTGGTGAATGATGGATCGAGTTTTCTGGGTGTTATTCAGGTGTGTGCCAACTCTTGGAGCAAATGCTTGAAATGATTGTGCTGAATGCAGGCTTGTTATCTGCTTTGCAAACTTTTCTGGTTGCTTCTGTGCTGTTGGATTTCCCATTTGTTTTGTTGTGGTCGTTGGAGCTGATAAAGTTATCTGTGTTAGCTATTACTTTCATTTGATAATGAAGAGTCATAGTTCCGAACTTTAAGTTGTTCAAAGTTTATTAGCAGTGTACTTGGATAATATCCTTAGTTCATTAACAACCCTATGCTTTTCTATCAGTGTGTTCAATTTGTTTTGCTGTAATTTTCTGGCATTTCATAGCTACCATTGTATGTAATGACATTCTGATGTTTTTTGTTGCCCTTTTTTTTAGAATTACTGGTTGATTGACTTGTTTTAAGCATTGCATGCTTTGGTTTGCTCATCTTTGTTTGAACATGTTGTGACATAAGAATTGTCCTTTGTCCATGTTTGAACCATGTTGAAATAATTTTGGCCCGGTGAAGATCTTAATCTACCTGAGATTCTTGGATGTACATGGTGGTGTTTATAGATTATGGCTGGAACTTTAAATTGTATGGTTTATCTTGATGGCCATGACATCCTTCATTCTGAGCACTTGTTTTTTTTTTATATTTGTCCTTCTGCATGTGTCTTCACTGCATTTTTTATGTCACAATAATTGGCTGTCTGCTGGTGGCTGTACATCATGGTCTTGCTTGGTTTTTTGTCTACATTGCTGTTCGCTATGAGTTGATAGAGTGCTTTGTTGTCAGTATGGTTGAATTGCTGTTTCATTCTTATTCTAACTTATCTTGAGTAGGTGACTCATATAACTGTCATTTTCATTAGAATATAGTGATGTTTGTTGTTTTACCGGTTTTGGTGTATCTTCGTTGGGGGATTTGACTAACTGCTTGTGGTTGTGCTCGCATGGAAGATATTGCAGTGTAGATTGGTGGGAAAAATTTAAATTATTCTGGATTATATCTTATCAGGTGTGATTTTCTTTACTTCCTGGGAATTTATGCTTCATTTGCATAATTTTTGACCTCTATATGGATTTATTATTTTTGAAGTGAAATGTATTATCACAGTAGCGTTGTTTTTCCATCTAGTTCACTGCCTCTAGGATTGGTGGGAACTTGTAAACATTCATACATTCTTGTTCAAACATAATTTTGGCATTCTTTGCCTCTGTTGCTGCTTTAGTGGGCATTTCTTCCTCTGCTAGTTTATCATCTATATGGATGCAGTTTCTTTAGAAAAAGCTGTTGTTGTTTTTTATGTTGTTCTTCACCTTAAATGTTTGATTTTGGTGAATGATACATTGTCTTCAACTCTATGAATAGGATTTCGTATTTATGATTGCTTTTCCACATCCTTTGCTACCGAGTTGATAGATTCATTGTAGGAGAATTTTGTTTTAAAAATATGTTTGAGAATTATAGTTGGTTGTTACACATTTAATCCATGTTTGGAATCTAGATAAAGTCAAGAATAAATGTAGAATTGGAATTATAATTTCATTTGGTAAGTCAAAAAGTGGAATAAAAGTGAAATAGTAATTTTTATTTTGATTTATTTTTTTTCAGAATGGTTATTCCACAGGAAGGATGGAATAAAATTATTCTTAATTATTCTGATACATGTATATATATGGTGTGTTTATTTTTATTTAAAAACTAATACATTTATAATAGAATGTATACATATTTTAAATAGATATATATTTTAATAATCAAGTTTATTATTATTAATCTACATGTTTTGTACTTATTCTAACATTTATTTTGTTACTTATTCTATTTTTCATTTAAATTAAAATATCTTTCTATATACACTTATTCTTCTTTAAAATAAAATTATTTTCAAATTGAATAGGGATATTATCAGAATATCAATATTATTTTCTACTTATTTGTAATTTTCTTATTCTACATCCAAAGAAAAGTTTAGAATTTAAAATATAATCCAATGAATTTGGAATTCTTATTTAAAAGTTGATATCTAGAACTTGTTATGCGGCGCTTGTTATTGTCACCAATGCTGTAAGTTGAGTTATAGTCTCCTTTTAGTTTGCATTGTCAGCTTGAGCATGGAGTTTGGTACTAAATAAGTTTCAGTGCACACCTTTGTTCACTACATGGTTTATTTGGATATGGATTTACCATGGAAGCTCAGAATGTATATTTTTCAATGAAATTTTGTTTTTTCCAGGTTCACATTTCAACATGTGCTTGGTTCCGTCGTGTTTTCCCTTCTATTTCGTTGAGTGGTATGTTTATGTTGATGCAAAAGTAGCACTGGTGGTTCGAATCATAGTGATATTGGTTCTTTTATGTTTTGTCCAGCATCTTTTTATTGTTCACTATGTGATTTGACTATATATGTATTTGTAGGTTTTTTTGGGAAGGTATATATTCCAATTGTCTTTTCCTGTGGTCTGTTTTTATTTTAGTTGATGCAAAACTCGCACGGGTGGTTCAAATATATTGATAGTTGGTTTCTTTTAAATTTTGTTCCACTACTTTTGTTTGTTTTTGATCGCCATATGGTTTGCCAAAAAAAATATATTTGTAGTTTTCTAGGGAAGGTATATAGCCCACGTATCTTTTATAGTCTGTCTATATTTTTATATTTGTTGACTTTATTTCATTATATATTCACCTTTTCACTATATTCTTGTCCATATTTGTGTGTCAATGGGCTTGCATTCATCCGACTGTTCTGTCCGTTAGATTTGTTTTTTCCTTGTCCATTTGCTACTCGAGTGGTATGTCTACAGTGGCTCAAATTTTTAGAGCATGGATTGCCTCTTCTTTCTTCAACCGTCTCCGGTTCTCCACCTTCCAAGATGGAAATGGAGGAGTTGCTAAGGTTGTATGTTAATGGTGAGAATCGTTTTATCAAGTGGCTACAGAATATGCAGGGGTGCCAATTATGTAACTGCCAGGCCAATCATTTACGAGCCCCCATATGGTTGGAATTGTATCCGGGGAATTTCGTATTTTATGCTCAGTAGATCCGAAACCCATAATGTACTTGTTGGTTCTGTCAGTAATGTTGTAACAAGTGCTAGTACCATTTGCTACTTTTCTGGCTCATACAATTGCATTGTAAGCTTGGGACATTATGTGATGCAATCCTTCGTTAACTAGTCGGTAGGCTGTTCAATGTTGAACACCTTGTCGTTGCACTAAATTTGATGATGCTAGTAACGGAGATATGAAATATCAACGAGAAAGCGCCTCAGGAGCGAGCATTAACGGTGAAAATTGTTTACGCGGTTCATTTTACCATGTAATTGTTATGAAATATTAATAAAAAGTAAGCTTACTCTGGTAAGTGACCATCTTATTCGAGAAGTATCAACCCAACTCAAAGGTGAAAGTTTGGTAACTCGAATATTTGATTGTTGGCACCTCAAGTATCACCTTTTTTCAATTCATATTTTAAATCCCCACACGTTAATAGCTCTTAGTTAGGGTACCTTTTTCACCTCGTACATTTGAAACTAATAATGTTTTTTTGGACGGTAAGGTGGAGTAATTGTTTTGTCCTTGAGTTACAGCTTTGAATCTTTTCTTTGACAATTTGTTTCTCGTTGGCTTTCAGTGTTACTGCTTCTATGATCCTATCTACTCCCTAGAGCTTCAACCAGCACACTGCTAATGCCCTCACTTTGTACTCTTCACCATGTCCAAAATGTTACCAAGAGCAAGACTATTTTCAATTAGCTGTTATGCCGGAGTTGATTAGGAAGAGTAGAATTTACACTTTCCTTTCACGTTTGAATCTTATAGATTTTATATATATATATAAAAGGTAAATCTTTTTCCAATTCCTTCCCCAACTCTCCTTCCCTCCATGGTCAAGGTTGGTATTGCGTTCATCTACTCCCACCTAATCTTTTCTCTTAACAGTCTCACCAATATCTCTCCCCTTGCCTTGCCCTTGGAAGTCATTGACATGGCTATCGAGGAATTCAAGCCTATGGATTTGCTAGATTAAAGGGAGAGGGTGATGGACTGTTATGGTAGCACTAGGGTGGTCATGCAAAGAGGAGGAAGAGGAGAAGGACCGTAGTGTATATTTATAAAGTTTTTGTAAGTTACAACTTGGAAACAAAATAATCACAATGTACAACATCCTAACTAGGTGGTACTAGTTTGTCAAGCTTTAAAGTATGAGGTATTGACTTGAAGAAGAGGAAAAGTTCAAAGTATTAACAAGTAAATTGTTCAAAAACAAAAGAAAGATGTTAATCAAATATAAATAACATGCAAAGGTTTGTTCATTTACACACATTCCTACATCTAATTATATATTAAGAAGTAAATGTGCATGGTCAAGCAGTTGCCATTCGTTTTAGGCAATATCATCGAATAGTTGAAATGCATTGGTGTAGGATTATGTACACAACACATGATACACGAAAAAGAAGAGCATTGTAGTTAACATAGCATAGTTTTGTTTTTTTTTTGAAAGGAAACATGGCAAAGTTGGATCACCAGCGGAGATTCTCCACCACTAGGTTGCATTCCTCGATCTCCCCGTGCTCCCTGAACGTCGACACCACGGTCTCTGCCGTCGTGTCCTACCCGAGCCGACGTGGGGTGGGGAGGACGTGGGGAGGAGGAGGACTCGGGGAGGGGAGGATGCGGGGGGGAGGAGGACTGCGGGGTGGGGAGGATGCGGGGAGGAGGAGGACGCGGGGAGGGGAGGATGTGGGGAGGAGGCGGACGCGGGGAGGGGAGGACTACGGGGAGGGGAGGATGTGGGGAGGGGGAGGACGCAGGGAGGAGGACTGCGGGGAGGGGGAGGACTGTGGATCTCTGCAGAAACGTGGCCCCTGCTACCTACCCTGACAGCCTCAGATCTCATGCCTCCGCTGCCATGAATATTTACTATCAATCAACTGGTGAAGAAAATCCTAGAGACTGCAGCTTCAGTAATTCTGGTCTCGTCGTTTTGACTAATCCAAGTAAGTATTTCTTCAATTTGCATCTTGATACACAAGGTCATTAATACTGAAAACTATGAAACATATTATCATGCACAGCATGGAAGTGTTACGTTTTCTCCAGTTTTATTGTGGCTGCATTCAAAATTGTTACTATCTAGCAGTATTTTTAAATTCTGTAATAGTTGCACTCAGATTGGTTTTATATCCTTTTTTACGGGTTATGATAGCTTCTATTACCCATGATAAGTACCACCAACATGAGCAATCTAGAAGCTTTTCCATGGAAGGATTAAAATGAATAAAGGGACACACCTTTATCTAGTGTTCGTCTTACAGTTGGAGCTCCACTATTCATATATTACAGTAACATTATGCTTAGTTTCAGCAGATCTCTTAAAAAATGTTATATTTATAGGAGATAATAGATATATGGGTGTGTCTATGGTTTCCACATGGTACCAAAAATTTTATTAGGTACCAAAACTTTGAATCTTAAGCATTCATTCAAACATATGGATGATGGGATTTATAATTACATATAAACAATTATAACTACTAATAGATAGTTACAACTCAATGAGATAACTCCGTGGGTGCCATAGAATTTTCCCATGTATATATATATAATCTAATGAAACCAATATTACCATGGGTGTATTGGATCAGCAATGCGCAAGGTTATCACACTGCAGTTTTCTAAAAAAGGTCCAGTGACAAACAAAATCCAGTATAAATTGC
>JAMKQA010001624.1:0-44667 GCA_024699735.1 Posidonia australis | reverse complement strand
TAGACGTCAAAATCGCTTTTTTACATGGAGATTTAGAGGAAGATATCTTGATGTGTCAACCAGAAGGATTCCAAGATCTTTCCAAACCAGATTTTGTATGCAAGTTGAAGAAGTCTTTATATGGACTCAAATAGTCTCCAAGGTAGTGGAATAAGAGGTTTGATACTTTCATGCACAAACTTCAATATCACAGAAGTTAACACGACTCTTGTGTTTATGTTAGGAAGTGTTTCGATGGCTTTTGGGTTTACTTGCTTTTATATGTTGATGACATACTCATTGTCTCTAAACAGTAAAGCGAAATTCAGAAACTAAAGTCTCTTCTAAATTCAAAACTTGAAATGAAGAATTTAAGTGCTGCCAAGAAAATTTTGGGAATGTAGATTTTCAGAAATAGAGAACAAAAGAAATTGTTCTTATACAGTCAGACTACATACAGAAAATTCTGTCAAAATTCAGAATGGATAGTTCCAAACTTACAGGTACATTTTTTGCTCCAAGTGATCACTTGTCTTCTTCTATGTCACCTCAAACAGATGATGAAACAGAAGACATGAGTAGGACTCCATATGCTAGTGCAGTCGGGAGTCTAATGTATGTCATGGTATGTTCTAGGCCTGATATAACACATGTTGTAAGTGTTGTTAGTCGTTTTATGTGTAATCCAGGGTGAGAACATTGGCAAGCTGTAAAACGGATTTTCAGGTATCTTAAAGGATCCATTAACCAAGGTCTAAGATATGGAAATAGTGTTGATTGCCTTATTAAAGGCTATTCTGACTCAAATTTTGGAGCAGACAAGGACACTAGAAAGTCTATGACTGGTTATGTGTTTACAGTGGGGAATTCAGTGGTGAGCTAGAAGGCATCTCTTCAACTAATAGTCACATTGTCATCCACTGAGGCTGAATATGTTGCAATGACAGAGGCTGTAAAGGAAGGTATCTGGCTAAAAGGTTTGCTTGGTGATTTTGGCTTACATCAGGATTCTATTGACATTTTCTATGATAACCTTAGTTCCATTTGTTTAGCCAAGGATCATGTCCATCATGAAAGGACTAAACATATTGACATAAGGTATTCACTTTATCCGAGGTGGAAAGAGGGTAAAGTTTGCTAAAATCGCTACTGAAGATAATCCTGTAGATTTTTTCACCAAAGCTGTTCTAGAGAGCAAGTGTGTCCATTGCTTAAATTTGCTCTATATTTGTGATCGTATCTAGATCATTTCTGTTCAGCAGGGCGAATATACAAGTCAAGGTGGAGATTTGTAGAAAATGACTTGAATATGCTCTGATAAAAAAAAAATCAGTATTAATGCCCTGTTCTCAGTCGCGGGATTTCACCCGCACCTCCTGCTCGCGGAAGGAAGCCTCCACACCTGCCCCGAACCGCGCGCCTCTCCCGAGCCGCCGCGCCTGCTCCGATGGGTCGCGGAAGGGAACCGCACCTCTTCTCCAGCCGCCGCGTCTGATCTGCACAGGGAACCGCACGAGCCTTCTCCCTTGCCGTCGCGCCCGCTCCGAACCACGCGCCTTCTCCCCTGCCGTCGCACCTGCTCCGAACCGCGCGCCTTCTCCCCTACCGTCGCGCCTGCTCGCGGGATACTTGGACGTAGGGATCCGTCGAGCTCTCCGTTTGCTCGTGTCTGCTCCTCGTCCGACGCGTCCGCTCCGCGCGTGGATGCATCCGCGCATCCGCACCTGTTCTCCCTCCTCCACTGCTATATAAGGAGGAGGCAGGGTCAGTGTTTCAGGGGCAGAAAAACAGAGAAGATTGTGATTTCTTCTGTTCTCTGTTTTTGTGGTTTTGTATTATCTGGTTCTGGTTCCAGTAAAATTTCTGTGAGTGCGAGTTGTACAAGAGTTGTACTCTTGGTTTGAGTTGTACTCTTCTGAAGAATAGTGAAGCCTATCTGTCCTGTGGACGTAGCCCTTTCTTGAGTGAACCACGTAAATTTGCGTATTTGTTTTATTTTTGTTCTTCTTCATTTCATTTTATTTTCTTGTTTAACTAATCCTTAAACTTAACAATTGTGATAGACAAGGTGCCTTGCCTTCTACAGGTATATCATCGTCGAAAGCGTCCTTCTATAGCCATTACTTCTTCACCTTCTGCAGATCTACCACCCACAGACTTTGATCTATCCATTGCTCTTCAGAAAGGTACACATACTTCAACTATGTATCTTATTTCACATTATGCTGGTTACGATAACCTTCACTCTACTTATCGTACCTTTGTATTGTCTATTGCTTTTAAATCACTACCTAGGAACTACCACGAGGTTAGCATATTATCACAGTGAAAAGCAGCAATGGATGAGAAGGTGCAAGCTTTAGTGTCTCGAGGGACTTAGGACTTGGTTCCTAGACCAATAGATATAAATGTGGTTACTTGCAGGTGGGTGTTTCTATTAAATATAAGCCTAATGGTGAAGTTGACAGAAACAAAGTACGTCTAATTGCTTGTAGATTTACATAGGAGTATGGTGTGGATTTTGTTGAGACTTTTTCTCGAGTTGCAAGGCTAAATTCTATCAGGATTATTCTCTCTATTGCAGTCATTGAATTAAACGTCGATAGGAAATGTGTCAGACATCGGTGGAAATGTCGGTGGAAACGCGATAAATTTACGGAAGTCCATGAAAATGGTCAAAAAACTTTGATTTTGATTTGAAACTCTTGGATAAGCTAAAGTGAGCAATAATCTACATCTTAAATTACTTAGATCAACTTCCTCAATATGTATTACAATAAAATACAGTAGATGGACCTAATAGAAATATCCTAAAGTATAAATAATATATAAAAATACTTAATAAATGTTTAAAAACAAAAGGACTCAAAAAAGTTACCTTATATATGCTTAATACCATAAAGAATGCCTTGATTGATCAAAATATTCTTCCTGTACATCAGTCATATTGTGTTCTTGATGAATTTGTTATCGAAATTGAGACTCTCCATAACATGTAGCTTTTTCAAGACATATGATTATAATATGTTTGATATTCATTGATGAAGTAGTGGTATTGTAATATTAGCAGTTGTATTAAGAATCTCATTGATAGATATTGTAGAATTATATATACTGGTTAAGGTTGTCGAAGAATATAAGAATGACTTGGAGGATGTTCAGGTGGTTGCTCTTCATATTGTATTGAAGGAGGTGCATAATGAAATAATAAATCCATATTTCATCCATTTTGTTTGCTTAGAGCATAAGAAAATGTAGTTCTTGTCCAATCACTTTGAGTATTATAGTCTGTTTACAATCATTCCTGAATTTTTTTCCAATTTTTTTCTAATTTTTTAATTAATTATGAAATATTTTGATTTTTTTTAATTATAAAAATTTAGTAATTTATATAATTATATATCAGGTTATTAACAACAAGATTTAAAATAACAAAATAAACTTAAAAAAAACTTAGATCTATGTAATATTATATTAGATCTAATTAAGATTTAGGTTTACACTTTATATACAAAATTACTTGTAAACTAAAAAAATCGAGGTTTAAATGGAAGTTGTTTTAAATAATACAATCTTGTGGTTATGGCATAATATGAAAGTGGTACAATAATACTAAAATGGCAATATTAAGCATGGGATAAGTATTAATTAAAGATAATAGAATTAAATCAACAAATGGAATTACAAAGTCATTTAAATTGCAAATCACCCAAAAAAACATAAAATTGCATGCAAAAACTTAAGATTTAACAAATAGAAATACATCAAGTATGATTATTCTTGATTTTTATAATCATTCTTGATTTTTTTAAATTTTTCTTGATTTTTAATAAATTATGAAATATTTTTATTTTTTAAAAAATAATAAAAAAATTACTGATTTTATAAAATTATTATGTTAAATCTATTATCTATATGATGAATTGAAAATAATGATTATTATTAATGTTCCATGTATATTTTTAGCTTTTTGGAACTTAGAAGGCATTAAAACCTTTTTTGCAAGAAACGACAAAAAAAAGAAGACATAAGATAAGGCTTAAATGGCACGATCTTTAAAACAAATACAAAATGGCGAGAACCTGTTGGATGACACTTGTGCCTTCTTTTCAATCTTTACACATGGCACACTTTAAAACAAAAAAAAGGGGACAGCAAGGGCGAGTGGACGAACCTGGTTGGGGCAGATTGATGGAGGTTGGAGGCTTTATTTTTTTAAAATTTTTCTTGTTTTTTAATTAATTATGAAATATTCTTATTTTTTAAAATATTATAAAAAAATTATTGATTTTATGAAATTATAATGTTAAATCTATCATCTATATTATTAAGTTAAATCTTTATTTTTTAATTAATTTCGAAATAAATATAAAAATTGCTTAAATAAAAGGAATGATTGACTTTAAAAGAAAAAAAATGAAAGAATGGAAGGCACATGCTTTAAGTTTACCAAAAATAGAGGGAACATGCTTTAAGTTTACCAAAAAATAAATAGTAGAGTCGTTGACTTTAAAAAAGAGAGAGAGAGAAATGGAAGGCTCGAGACATACATAATGTATGATTATGCTTATGGAGAAAAAAGACAGGGAAGGGAATGAACCTGGGAGAAAAAACCGTGGGGCGGAGCAAATGGTTGGAACTTCCGCATGCCTGCAGAGCAGATAGTTGGAGCTTGGAAGCAAAGGCGGACAACACTGGAGAAGCTAGACGGCGCAGGAGACGATGGATGATGGGCCGTCGACGGAGATGGTTGTACGATGCAGGAGCAGATGGCAGATGACGGATCGTTGGTGGAGATGGCTGCACGACGTGAGGGTAGACGACGTACGAGGGAATATGGCACACTGATGAGGTAACGAAGGAGAGGGGAAAGGCACAGGTGATGAGGTAACGAAGAAAATCTTTTCGTTTTAAAGGCAAAGTAAAGGATCATGGGCTGTAGGGAAGGTATGTCGTTTATGTCGAGTTGTGTAGTGTGTAAAAAAACCAACGACACCCATCGATATTGCCAATACGCGTCGAAATTTCCACTGAAATTGATATGTCACGACATACCTATATATTTCGTTTCCCTCTTTTCATGAACCTTTCGCTGACACGGATCAACATTTGATTCTATGATTGCAGTGAACCATTCCTGGGAGTTTAGCCAGTTAGATGTCAAAAATGCTTTCTCTATGGTGATCTTACAGACTAGGTGTATATGAAGCAACCTCCTAGGTATGTTACTCAGGAGGAGGATCATGTATGTCTGCTTAGAAAAATAATCTATGATCTTAAGTAGAGTCCACGTGCTTGGTTCAAAAAATTCAACAGTATCATTATGGATTATGGCTTTCAAAGATGTGTTGTCGATCATTATGTTTTCTACAAAAGTACTAAAAGTAGGTGTGTAATTCTTGTTATATATGTGGATGATATCTTGATCACTGGTAGTGATGTTGTAGGAATTCAAAAGGCAAAGAGCTACTTGTAGGCACACTTCATCACTAAAGACATAGGCGAATCTAAGTATTTCTTGGGTATTGAGTTTGCTTATACCAAGGATAAATTGACATTGTCCCAAAGAAAGTATGTATTAGACTTTTTACAGGAGACAAAGGCTACTAGGCTGCAAACCAGAAAGTACATCAGTTGATCTTAGTCTAGATTTTTAGGATAGCTTAGTACGTACAGGCGACTGATTGGGAAATTCATTTATCTGATTGTTATACGTTCAGACATTGCATACTCTGTTGAAGTACTTAGTTTATGCAGGAGTCAAGAACAGTACATTGATTAGGGACCTTGCGAGTACTGTCTTACATCAAGAAAGTCCCTGGTCAAGGATTGATTTATAGGAGAAACAATCATCTACATATTGTGGTGTATTCTGACTCTGGTTATGTAGGAGATTAGAGAGATCGGAAGTCTATATTTGGATATTGCACTTATGTTGGAGCAAATCTTGCTACATAGCTTAGCAAGAAGCAGAATGTTGTTTCTAGATCTAATGTTGAAGTCGAATATCATTTCATGGTACAAACTGCTTGTGAAATTACGTGGCTTTGTTCATTTTTTGACTAAGTTAGGATTTTCTGTCGATATATCCATGAAGATGTACTGTGATAATCAGATTGCTATTCATATTACTAACAATCCAATTGTTCATGAATGTACCAAACATATTGAGGTAGATTGTTATTATATTCGAGACATGATGAGTTAAGTAGTATTAAAGGTTATATGGATTCTCTTGTATTAGGATAATTGGATTTCCATTTATCAAATCCTATATATATGTAATATGTAATTCCATTAGAGTAATCTATCATTATTTTTCTTCTTCTATTCCACAGGTAGCAAATATTCTCACGAACTCAAGCGTTGGATAGTGGTGTGGGACTTTGCAAAGTTGGTGTTGCATATATGTAGATGAGTAAGCCTCCGTACACAATGATCATGGATCATGATCAGTACTTGTCATTTATCACTGTCATCATTACCATACAACTTATCACATGGATGTCTACAGTTGCCAAAATTGGGAATGACAATCGGGGTGTGGTAGCTTGCACCACCACTGGAAACCCCAATAGCTCAGGAGGGAGGGGAGCAACTACTTTTGTGTCCTTGACTGCTGAGGTGGTCAACTATGGTCACTACTCCACTGGAGGTGATGCAGGGAATGAAGAACCTTGCCATATAGAATGCAAACACTACTTGTTATGGAAAAGAACCTTGCCAATGGCTAAGGAGGGAGGGGGGCAACTATTGTTGTGTCATTGACCACTGAAGTCGTCGACTATGGTGACTACTCCACTGGAGGGGATGCAGGGAATGAAGAACCTTGCCATATAGAACACAAACACTACTTGTTATGGGAAAGAAGGATTAACCAAAGAAAATTTCTTGATACCATGATAAAAGTAAGAGGAAAAAAAAGAATTATTTTGTGTTATAACGAGCCTTAGATGCACTTGTACAACATAGATGAGCAACATTGTAGCTAAGGCATGCCCTAACATTAGGAATGAGTTGCTTAAGACCTTAAGAGCACTTGAGTTTGCGAGGCTCAGATTCCTATTAAAGAAATTGGGAAACAATTGTGATTTTATATGAGGGAATTCAGCAATACATGTAGCTGGAAAATAAAATGAAACATGATACGGTCTATATTGTTCAAGTAATTATAATTTGTTTAGATATTTTTAACAACGGGTCAAATGCCCTATTTGTATTGTATTTTGAAGGAACCATGAAAATGCATTTGACAAATTCATCAGCTTGACAAGCAGGAAGTGCGTCGATGAATGTGGTCCAACTAGAAATTGAAATTAGGATCTCGCTTGTTGGAGACTTTTTTAAGAGTTTCATGTTACATGTCTTCTGTAATTGTATAAATTGTGTGTAGTCAGGTCGAGTATGTGTACAACCCAATTACCGATTAATTGTTAGTTTTAGCTGTTACTAACAGAAGAATAACAGAATTATATTCTGTTAGCTGTGACAAGGGGTTCTTCCTATAAATACAATAAGGATCCATGGGCTCATTTTGGTCCTTGGATTAGTTGGATTCATTCCACACAAGTTCTGAGCACATTTCTTCCTTTCTCCTTTCTCCTTTCCTTTCTCCACCTCAATTCCACCACCATGATGAGGACGAGAGCGGGCTGTTTCAGCTAGTCTGATCCCAATCCCTTAGGTTCTTGCGATCCTGAGTTCAATCGTATTAGCGTGGTATCAAGGTCAACCATGATGAGGCAAGTATAGTGCCAAATGTCGACGCGTATCATCGAAATTTCACTAATACATGTCTCGCTTTTAATTTACTGACACGGCACCATCATGGAAGTTTATATTTCCACCAACATGTTACTGACATGTCAACATTTTGTTGACACTTGTCTGCTTTTCAGTTTGTCAAAATCCAATACGAAATCGACATTTAAAACCTAGGAGGCAAGAGGATTTGGAAAGCTTTCCATAGCTTGATCAGAGAAGAATTGAATGGGTTCCAAGAGGTGTTGAGCGGATTCCAAGTAGAAGTTGAGATGAATAGAAGAAATTTAAAAGAAGAGATTGCTGGAGTCTCTCAACAACTAGGGAATGAAATGATGGGAATCTTGGAAAAGGTTGAAGGCCTGGGAGGAAGAAGATCGATGGTGATCATCACTCCAGTTCATAGTTGTAGAGTTACATTGAGGCTTTGACTGTCAAATTCCCAAAGTTTGATAGAGGTTATGATCCAAAAAGATGGATTTTCAAGGCCGATCATTATTTTGTTTTTCATAATATTCCTGGAAATCAGGAAGTAGCTGTGGCTGCTTATTATTTGGAAGATGATGCTTTAGAATAGTTTTGATGGTTTAATAACCACAACAAATCTGCAACTTGGGATGAATGTATTGAAGCATTGCAATAAGATTTGGACCTAGAGGAGAGGATCCTATGGCCAGTTTGAGTAAACGTAGACAAACTGGTACATTGGAAGATTGTCAAGCTCGGTTTGAGAAGTTGTCAAATAAGATAGTTGGGCTGCCTGAGAATCATCAATTGGGCACTTTTCTTAATGGGCTGAGGGATGATTAGGAGTGGGAAATTTGTTCATTCATGCTCCTAAAACACTCAAAGAAGCTGTGGATTTGGCAAGATGGCAGGAAAGCAAGCTAGCAATGAGGAAAAAGGGAGTCAAATCTTGGGAGAGTGGTGGTTCATACAGAAGCAGTGATGGATGGTAGGTTATCTGTCCACAATAGTGGGGAGATATCAGGAAAATGCCAGACAACAGAATGATAAAGAATGTTCTTACTCCTGTGAGAAGAATAACACCATAAGTGTATGAATAGAGGAAAGCTAAAGGACTATGCTTTAAATAAGATAATGTTGAGATTAGGGAGAGATTGTAAATCATTATTGATAATCATGATTATTATATATATATAAGGATGTTTCCTTGTAATGATATCCATATAACAATATCCATATAAGATAACTACAACACTAACACTCCCTCTCAAGCAGAACTATAGATATTAATCATGTCTAGTTTGTTATATAAATATTCAAATATTCTAGCACTCAATCCTTTTGTAAAGATATTTGCTAGTTACTTTGTTAATTGAGTATATAGGGTGTGAATAACATCATTCATTACTATGTCACATACATAATGACAGTTTACTTCAAGATATTTAGTACGTTTACGGAAGGTGATATTATTTGCAATGAAGATCGCAGTCTGATTGTCGCAATACATAACCATGGGTGTCAAACTGAAAGAAAGGATTATTATCAGTTTACCATGACTGACAAAAAGGATCTAAGTCAAACCATCTCATAAGTAGTCTGAGTCATAAAATGATAGTCTACTTATGCACTGGATTTAGATACAATATTTTGCCTTTTGCTTCACTAAGTTATAAAATTTCCGCCTATGTAGGTACAATAGCCTCATATAGATTTTCTATCACTCCTACCTCCTACATAACTAGAGTTTGAATATGCTTTAACATCTAAGTGACCATGTTCTTTATAGATCAGACTCCATCTAGGTGTGCCTTTAATGTATACAAGTACACATAAGACACCTTACCAATGTACTTCTCTAAATTCATGCATGAATTAATTGAAAAGTTCAATTGCATATTAAATATGTGGATGTGTCACTGTCAAGTAGATTAACTTCTCAATTAGTCGTCTATATCTATCAGCATCCTCGTAAACACCTATAGAATCATCCTAGAAGACTAATGTCTGATTAATAGTTGTACTTTCTAGTTTATATCCTGTGAGGCTTGTCTCTTAGAAAAGATCAAGAGCATATTTTCTCTAAAATAGTATCATTTTTTCTTTGGCGTAATTAAATTCAATTCCCGAGAAATACTTAGGATACCTTATATCTTTAGTAGTAAATTGTTGTTGTAGATATCGTTTGATTTCTCTGATGTTTGTAGTATTGCTCTCTGTAAGAATGATATCATTAATATATACTACCAATAGCACACAACAATTGGTGTGTTTCTTAATAAACACTGAATGATCTGTAACACATCTTGTAAAGTTAAAACTCATCGTTATCCTGCTGAATTTGTCTAATCAAGCTCTTGAACTTTGCTTAAGACCATAAATGGTCTTTCTGAGAAAGCACACACTATTTTCCCTTGAGCAACATATCTTAGGGATTGCTTGAGGTAAACTTGTTTTGCCATATCATCGTACAGGAAGGTATTCTTTACATTTAGTTGATGTAGATTCCATGACTTATTGATGACAATAGACAAGATCATCCGTATGGAATTAAGTCAAGCCACGGAGAAAGTCTCTTCGTAGTCAATGTCATATGACTGCGTAACGCCACAGGCCACCAACCTTGCTTTTTATTTATCTATTAATTCATCAGGCTTATACTTGATAGTGAATACCCACTGACAATCAACTATGCTATTTCCTTCAGGTCGAACAATCAAATCTCATGTACCATGAAAGAGTAATGTTTGCATTTTCTCGTCCATAGTTGCCTTCCAATGTGGAAGAAGCAGCACGTATTGATAATTTCTAGGTAAGGACTCTGAGGATATGGCTAAGGACAAAAAGATATGTGAAGGGAATCATACGTAAGTAAGAAAAGTAGAAATAGGATGAGCAATGGAAGAATGAGTATTTTTACGTAGGTTAATTGGTATATCAAAGTCTTGAGGTAGATCATCTGCAGAAGAACGACTTAGTCTGAGTTGGACAATGTGTGTTCAGTCGTCAATGATATACTTGTAGTGGATGAGGCATGTGTTCCTGCAAAATTCCCTATTAATTACCTCTTATATGCACAATTTCAATAGGTGAAGGAATAAGAATAGTAGTAGGGGTATGAGGCGGATTCGTGGAATCAAAGTAGGATTTAGACTCTTAGAAAGTGACATCGATTGACAGAAAATAATGACAACTATGAAGG
This sequence comes from Posidonia australis, assembly GCA_024699735.1. NCBI lineage: Eukaryota > Viridiplantae > Streptophyta > Magnoliopsida > Alismatales > Posidoniaceae > Posidonia > Posidonia australis. Next base: position 33,758 of record JAMKQA010001624.1, on the reverse strand, counting down.
TGATAGCACGTGTATCCCATTTGAGTTTGAGAATATCCTACAAACACACACTTAAGGGATCAAGGAGCCAACTTATCTAAACAACACGTGTACAAAGTATTGGTGGAAGACAGAATAATTTCTTATTAGGACACAAATGTCTAAAAGAGATCTCACCACTAAGAAGTGTAGAAGGTATTTTATTAATGAGATGGGCAGCAATGAACACATCATCATACCAAAAGTATTTGGGAACATTCATCTGCAACAAAATAGTGTGGATGACTTCAAGTATATGTCGATGCTTGTGTTTTACTATACTAGTTTGCTAGGAGATATGTGGGCATGTGGTTTGATGAAGTATCCTTAATGAAGCACAATAATTCTGGACATCTGCTTGAACAAATGCAAGGATATTATCAGTGTGAATTTTTTTTAGGGTAATTGAGCAAAGATTTATTATTTTAGCAATTTTTTTTTTGATAATATCTAACACATGATGTCTATCCTTAAGAAAATACATTCACGATACTCAAGAATGGTCATCCAAAAAAACAACATAATAGCGATAATCATACGCTGACAATCCTAAACTAAGGTGATAGTGTCAAAGCAACGATGACCCTACAATAGAAGTAATAGACGCTAGTCCATGAAGTATATCATCCTAAACTAATATATACACACCGTGACCATGCTCACGTCCCAATTAATCCTCTTCTCATCTATAGATCCAGACAAATACAATGACAAGGGAAGAAGGTTACAGAAAAATATAGTTGGGTAATAGTACTAATAGAGAGAAAATTCACTAGAAAATCAAGCACATAAAGTACTTTATCAAGAGTAATCTAGAAAATAGCATAAACCACACATTCCCTAGATGCAGAACAATGACAAACATTGGTAATGGCAATAGATTTAAGATAAGTGGGAAAGTTGGGTAAAATGGTCTCGAGTACTTGATATGTGTGAGGAGACTTCAAAGTCAAGAATTCAAGAACTATCTCTAGAAGCTAATAAGACAATCATACTTGAGGTAGATGCATGGTTGTAGTAGTAGTGGATTGGTTATCTTAGAGTTGAAGGAGTCTATCATAATCAACAGTGGATGAATCATTAAACGATGTTTCTATCACATGTCTAGCCTAAGGAGGTCTGTCAAACTTGCTCCAGCAATGATCCAATGGATGATTGATGCGATTGCAATAATCACACCTACGAGCTTTACATCTGCCTGTTGAAGTTTTACCACGACCACAACCATAGCCTCTAGTGGAAGTAACTAACGTCAATATCAGATGTGAGTTCCACAAGGCCAGTGAGAGGGTAGATAAAAGAGATGGAAGAGTCTTTGCTCTAAGGATTGGACCACTAATCTCAAATACCAATGTGTGATTGAGTCTTGTCAAAAAATAGTCACAGCCAACTCCTCTCTATACTGTTGCATCTTGGAGATGTCTGCCACAAAGGGTTAGTAGATTTCCAACTTGTCTAGTAGAGACTAAGGGGAACTATAAAACTCCTATACTGAAAGCTCCCGCTGATGATGGGTAGAAAGCTGCCTATATGTCTAACACATTCGGATGATATTCTGTTCTTGTCCATAAGTACTGTGCAAAGTCTCTTAAATCTTCTCATCCATACTATTCACCTGTCACGATATTATTACACATTCATCCGCTAGCCAATCTTCATAGGTTGTGTCCTTTGCATTTGGAGGGTCATTAATAAGATAACAAATCTTCCGATGTGCATCAAGAAAAGTCTCTAATGCTTGCGATCAAAAAAGATAATTTTTTCCATTCAATTCTATGGATGTCCTAGAGTGATCTTTCAACCATATCCTGCAAGATAACAGTAGAAGGTACAATCTAATCTTGTCCAAAAAAAAGTCAAAAAACACCCCCAAATAGGTCTGATTTAGATGAAGAAGAAGAGATCCTAGGGGAAAATAATGCAGCACAGTGAAATATAATGATGTAGAAGTAGTAGAATCTCTGTGTGGTGGTAGAAGATAAAAATACACTGGAACAGATGTAGTAGAGAGTTTCTAAGTTGAATCTCACCTAGATCATGGAATGAAGTGACAGATAGAATCAATGATGATCACTGACAGGATCCCTAAAAGGCAGAAGAGTGACGTGGCGACCAGGCAACAGCGTTTGCAGCCAGCGACAGCGGTAGATTGGAGCAGCATCAATAAAGGAGGCCTTGAAGGGCAGTGATGAGGTTGATGATGGGTGCTGTCGAACCAGCTGCAGGTATCAGCACATGGAATAGGAGGTGCGGGAACTGATGGAAGAGAGAGAAGGCCCCGATGAACCTTGGAGGAGGGGTGGAATTTGGTGGTGGCGGTTGGAATCAGGGCAGAGGCTTTTGGTGGTGGCCAGCAACCCCTAGGGTTCGAAGAACCTTGCTCTTGATACTATATGCTGAGATTAGGAAGAGAATGTAAATTATTAGACTTGTTGGTAATGATCTGTGAAGCTTCTGAATCATTGGCAAAAGAAGGTGAAAATGGGGCGGGGCTATAGAAGGTCAACATCTGCATCGGTTTGAGTGACATATATAAACATGATTTTGATGATGCAGTCAATGATTTGAATGGTGTACATAAACAAACATGGTTTTAATCATGTGGTCCTCCACATGGCAGCCTATATATATACATATTTTTGGCAAGAATCCTATTAATGTTTTTTAGGCCCTAGAAGTCCACATGAGCATAACATATTGTGTGTGCTATCTTTAACATCCCTTGGTAAAACAAAACGAGCAACATCATTCTCATTTTTGTTGTGTTCACATGTTTTAACATTTTCTGTTTTTCATCGTGCTCAATAATCAAAATTTTCTCTTCCTTAGATATTTTTTAGAAACCTTTGTGTATAATGTAATTGTTCCTTTTCTATTTAACTTGGTGTATACTTTTCCCATGGTTAAATCTATTCAGAGATGCATACTGAGATACCTTCAGATCTATAATTTGTGGTGGAGGTTGCTTGGTTGTTCCAACTAGGAAACAAATATTGCTGAGAACATATTCTTTTTCCATCCAGATGAGCAGGTCACCAGTTTTTAGGGCCATGCTGGACAATGAAATGGAAGAGAGTCGAAGTGGCGTGATTAAGATCACTGATGTCTCTTACGATGTCCTTCGATCCTTTGTTCACTACTTGTACACAGCAGACACCCTTCTTGATGAACAGATGGCCTGTGACCTTTTGATCTTGGCAGAGAAATATCAAGTGAAGCATCTCAAAGCCTTCTGTGAGCGATTCATGACCTCAAAGGTAAACAACGACAATGCAGTCTTAAGTTTTGCTTTTGCTCATAGGCATAACGCCAAGCATCTTTTGGAGGGAGCTCTATCGTTGATATTAGACAATATGAGCACACTGACCGAAAGGGAAGAGTACAAGGAGCTTGTGGAGAAGGATCCCAGGCTGGTGGTGGAGATATACGAGGCATATCTAGCGAGACAGGTGAATACTGCTGAAAAGGACTAGCAGCCATTGTGTTGTGTGGGGAGAAAAACTGTACTAAGAAATAGTGGCTGACTTGATACCTACCAGGACTGATAGTAGACGATTTCTTGTAGCTGCAAGAGCCGGGACAATAGGACATGCTCAATGAGTGGAAGGTAAAATGTTAGTGGTAGATTACCAACAAATATAGCAATACATAATTCCTGCATTGTCCAACAATGATGTGGAGATCAAGACGTCCGTTAGTATGTGAGGTCATCCTAGCACACAACCTGGGCAGCATCCTTTGTCTATATCGACACAGCTAATCTTCCGTCTGATCATCTTGCCTACTCATTTGTACTTGACTTTGTTTTACTATTGTATACAATTTTTACGAGACATTACGTTCCAATCAGATAACACTCGACTTTAGATGGTAAACACCTTTCCTCTGCCTTCGATTTCCCATCATCTTTTAAAATAAGATTGTAATATTTATAAATTATTTAACATGAACATTAGAGAGTCACATCACTGGGTAAATTTTTATTATTCATGTTCGTGCTACCACAATGGCACATCTACAATTACGTTGAAAGCTTCGCCGTTGCTAGGCAGTGGGCACCTCTGTGCTCTCAAACTAAACTTTGGTTCGAGATCATATATATTTAGCAAAAAAGCTTATCTATAAAATTTATGGGACAGAAATAAAGTTGGACGAATAATAAAACTAAAGCGAGACATGCCTGGAAGTGGCAAGGATAGCAATGAAGAGTTAACCCTCGACTTTTCTGAGCCATCAAATGAATAGCTAAACTTCCAAAAGGCTGTAGATAAATTTATGTGCAGTAAATAGATGATTCGTGAGTCCCTGAGAATCATGCAGCGATCAGTCTATCGAAGTGGACATTTTCACAGCAGAACGAGTTATCTCAGGCTCAGATCTAACAAGACCTATAGCAACAATTTCACTATCGCAAGGTAGAAAGAGACAAAAACCCTTGCGCGATGACAGTTTTAGACAAGCAAAGCTCTTTGGAACTCCTTTGCTAAGTCATCCACATTAACACCTCGATCCACATATGTTGTGTAGTTTAGTTTTAGACAAGCAAACTTGTTGAAACTCCGTTGCTAAGTCATCCAAATCAACAATATTTCGTTCCTCATTTGTTGTGGAACTACAGGAAGACGCCATTTCACTAAGCTGCAACTGAAGGTGAGCTATTTGCCGTCTGATTTTGTCTCCTTTATCTGGTAACTTTGAGACAACAGCCTGTAGAGGGTACATACAAAAATAGGTGAGAACGTAATCTGGTTACAGATGTACTTGTATAAATATGAAAACGTAACATTTATTAATAAGATGATTCAGACAGCTTCAAAGGAAAATGTAAATACATTGTTAGATAGCATTTGAAAAAGCCGCTTGACTCTGTCCTCTATTTCTTTTCGCATGTCTTGTGCTTCAGTTTGGCAGCTCTTTTCTGAATTTATTTTGAAAAGCCCTTTTTCTCGTTTTGGATCAAAAGCATGGTCTGCCCTGTAATAACAAATGTAATTCAGTCTCATGAAAGTAAATACAATATCCTATCCAGTCTAGTAACTGCATGAGTGAGAAGTCCAGAATCTTACCCATTGACATCATGTTCTAAATAAGAACGAGATGGATGCCCTCTTACAGTAATATTTCTTCTTGTACTGCATGCAAGGAATTGAAAACAACAATTATTTCATAAAATCGAATGTGTTTGTGTTTATGGGCAATACATGCATCAGTCTCTGTTTGATCGGATCTTGATAGCAAAGCTTGCATATAGCTATCCATCAAATATTAGGTTTATCATTTATTACACAGTCATGTTAATCCTGAAAATTTTGCAAGAAAAGGTTGCTCCTCTCGTGATTAGTACTTTTTCAGAAAAAAAGGGCCAAATTATCATGAATTGTTTTACAGCACCAAGAATTATTAATGGCCTATAACTTCCATAAAACAGTCCACAAACACTAGCATAGCTGTGAATTATGCCGCATCTCTGAAAAAAGACCACCCAAAATGCATGACAAATAAAAGGTCCAGCTTCAATAGGCATATGCTGAAAAACAATAAATAACCTCAATCCTACAGAAACAAGAGAAAAAGCATGTCATGATTTGCATATAAAAGAAAGGAACAATCAAAACAAATTCACTACAATCCAAATTGACACAAATATCCTCATCATAAATAAGTAACAGAAAATTATTCTCCATGATTTGTAGATTAAAGAAAATTCATGAAATTGGAAGTCTCACCGTTGCTCTTCCTCATCAATATGAACCAATGGTACATTGGCAGTCCTGGAGAATAGCATACTATGGTGACTTACTCCAGCAATGCCTTGTTTCTCCAGAAAACCAATATGTTCTACCAATGTGGCATCCCTGTCAAATGAAGATTATATTTTAATGTCCAACTAATGACTGCAATTGAAATTGTAGAAATTCCATTTTCCTAAATTGATGCATGCCATTACATATAATGAACATCAGCTCTTCATATGTTGGAAAAATAACAGTTCATCAAACTCGTAAATCTAGAATATCAATACCTACAGGAATCCTGAACGAAAATAACCATTTTAATTACAAACTGATCAGTGAGATGACCATAGGAATAAACACAGGCTTAAAAAACTGCAATAAGCTTTTTATTCAAAGCAAGAACATATGAAGGAAGCACAACAACCACATTATATTATTGGGCTTGGAGGGTACAACAGCTTCTATATAAAAGTTTACTATTCTTTTTGATGATACTCTTCTTGAGCTTATGACTTTTCCATTGTTGCTATTTAATAGAAGTTTGTCCTACAAAGAACTACTTTTCTGAGATTTTATCATACTGTTCTCATGTTTGAAACCACTTTGATCATTAGTTTGAAGCTTGACAGTAAATTTCAGGGTTAGCAAAACTTCTTGTTGGTCAAAAAAATTAAATTTCTTCAGGGTGGTCTTGTCTATCAACAAATCTTAGGATCTCTGTCAATTAGATGTCAAGAATGCATTTTTGTATGGTGATTTGACAGTATCTGTGCTTATAGAGTAACATCCAGAGTATGTTGCTCAGGAGAAGAACTAAGTTTACAAGTTAAAGAAGGTGATTTATGGCCCTAAGCAGAATCCCAAAGTATGGTTTGAAAAATTCAACAAAGTTGTGATGGCAGAGGACTTCCAAAGGTATGCAGTAGACCACTCAGTGTTCTACAGGAAGACAGATCATGATTGTGTTCTTCTAGTGATCTATGTTGATGACATATTGGTGACTAGAAATGACAGAGAAAGCATCAGAGAAGTGAAAGACCACCTTAGTACGTACTTTGTTACTAAGGACATGGGAAGACCGTAATATTTTCTAGGCAAAGAGTTTACTTATAAAAATGGTAAAGTTTCATTATCCTAGAGAAAATATGCTCTTGATCTTCTTCAGGATATAGGTCTTTTGAGATGCAAACCCGGGAACACCCCTATTGAACAGTCTCCATCCTTCTAGGATACGAGTTCAGAGTTGATAGAAGACCCTGACCAATACAGGAGGTTGATTGATAAATTGATCTACTTGACAGTGACTCGGTCAGACATTGCCTATGCAGTGAGTTTGCTTAATCAGTTCATGCATGAACCTAAGAGAGTGCATTGGAGTGGAGCCTTACGTGTCCTTGCGTATGTAAAAAATGCTTTAGACAGAGGTTTGATCTACAGGAACAATAGTCATGTGGATATCATGACATATTCTAACTTAAGATATGCAAAAGATTGAGGAGATAGAAAATCCATAACGGACTTCTGCACTTATGTGGGAGGAAATCTTATTACCTGACGCAATAAGAAAGAGAATGTGGTATCATTGTCCAATGTAGAATATAGGTTTATAGCTCAAACAGCGTGTAAAATGGCGTAGATCAAATCTTTGTTATCAGAGCTTGTTGTCTATCAAAGAAGTCCATGTCAATGTATTGTGACAAAAACAATCATTTTCATTACCAATAATTTCACCTTTCATGAGTGCACAAAACATATATAACTTGATTTTCATTACATTCGAGATATGGTGATAAAAGTGTTATCTCTACCCCTTACACTCAATCATCAGAACAATTAACTAATGTCTTTATAAAAGAATTGAGTGTGGGAGTATTTCAGTCTCTGTGTAACAAGTTGGATTGAGAGGGAGTGTTAAAGTTGTCTTTTAATTTATGTTAGTGTTAGTTATAGTTTGTTGGGTTATTGGATATCCGTTTATCCTTAGATATCTAATAGTTTTTATATATATGTAACTCTTCTTTCAGAAATAACATAGACAGTTTTTATCTTTTTTCCTTCAATATTAAGATTATTAGAATGAAAACATATATAAAAAGCATAAAATGCAATGATGATAAAACTAACCTTTAAGGCATCATTAGGGACAAGAGTTTAATGAGGATATAGTTATAAGATTTTGACGCAATGGTGTAGTAGTGTAGTTGGGTCTTGGGTATGCCTTTCGGAATCGTTATTTTTCTTTTCCATGACAATTTTTTCTCATATGGATCTTAGGTGATGAGGGAAAATGGTGTCTTGCCGAGAATGCCAATATGGTATTTGTTAGTGCAGTAATTGGGTAAATGGATATCCACTTATCCTAATCATTATTATATATACACATGTAATCCTTAATCACAATAACAGATTATGATTGTCTTTTCCACTAATATGGTATCAAGAGTGTAAGTTAGAATCCTCAAACCCTAACCTCTACTGCCACAACACGTCGCCATTGCTAATGCTCCCTCCTGTTGCTGCTCCTTCCTTCAGTGAGGCCAAGGGAGTCCTGTCGTTTCCTTCTACCAGTCCCTTAGGGTAGCGCCCTCCCCCTCGATAGACTGATTTGTGGCTGCATATGCTGCAGCAACCCCTAAACTACATGTCAGATTTTCCTCATGGTCTTACCTGTAACCATAGCAACCTTATATTCAGTGTTAGTGCGTTGTTGCTGTGTGATTGTTACTATTTGAGCTCTGGAATGACTTCTTCTCATGATTCGTGGGTATACAATCTCAATAGTACAAGTATTAAACTAAATGGCAAAACTATCATCTCTAGGCCAAAACCTTCACAATGTTCCTGGGCACTCACCGAAAGCTACAACATATTATTAAGGAACCCCCACCACCGAAGGATCCCACATGGTGACTAGTTTGCTGCAAATTCTGGTGTGATTTCATGATTGGTCAACAATATGGAAGAGAACATCTCCTTAGACGTCACGTGCCTTATGCTTGTCAAGAAAATCTATGATACTTTAAAGGAAACCTATGAGCATGACAAGAATCTCTCTCATGTCGTTGAGATTTATGAGCAACTTTTCTCTATTCAACAAGACGATCGCCCAGTTCAATAACTGTACACCTTACTCTATGCCTGGATGGATGAGTTACAGGTTCATCAGCCAATCAATGGTTCCTAATGTGAAGACAACGCATGAGTATCGAGAGGGCTTGGTCATTCCCAAGTTCTTATCAACACTTCATCTAAAGATTACTTCTCAGATCTGTAGACAAATTCTTAGTGCTGAGACAGTTTCCATACTCTCCTCTACCTTTGGACATGTTCTCCCGATTACTACTAGGATGTCGACTGACACTTCGAACTCCTCAACCATGGTTAACTCTTCACGTGGTCGAGGTCAAGAATGTGGTGGAGAATGATCTTCAGGTAAAGGTTGTAGAAATCAAAAATGTGACACTATGGTAGGACAAATTTGGGAAAACATGCTTCAGTTTAAAATGTCACTACCGACAATCGTCTTGAGGGTGTTGACACTTCAGAGAGTTACTATTCGTTCAGTTCTAGACTAGTTAGTCCTCAACCACTACTTCTATAACGTCTTTAATTTCCATAATAATTTAAAATAAAATAAATTACAAGAAATTAAAGCTAAACAGTAATATCTAAACAACCAAGAATCTACGTGTGTAACTACGAAACTCCATATTATATGCATTACGCAAAAATCCACCTGAATGTCTGCACCTGCTACCTAAAAACCACGAAAAACCACGTAAGTGACAAAAGTCGCCTAGCACGCACCTCACAAAAACGACGGAAAACAAAACTATAATAATTTTCCTTTAAAAACCATTTTAAAATCATTTTCTCCCAATCTATTAAAAACCAGCAACTCGACCCTAACAAGCCAAAAACTACGAAAACAAGGCTCTATCAGGCCCAAACCACAAGAAACACGACACACACTGGCTAAACCAATAGGCGAAGGCTCTATCAGCCTAAAATCATAAACAAGACCCTCAATGACCAAGACCACACATAATAAGTTGAGAAGTCCGATGCCAGACAATCAACTCTGGCTACAAACAGCCACCAAGGTGCACTGCACTATCACAATGTGCTACCCTATACAGGAGTTATCACTATCCTACGATTCTCCTACCTAAAGAACCCTCACAAAGCTAACCCCTCCTAGAAAGTTCGTCCTGTCTATCAGGACACTACCAGTTATAGAACACATGTCTTACCCACACTGACCATCACAGGATACGCCTCCTCATGGCATCCTCCACACGGTACTCAGGAGGGAGTCTCATACCTCCACACCTAATAACACCTGAATCTCAATACTTATAGCGACAGTAAGAGTATCATACTTCCCTGTTGTGCCACAAACACCTCAACCCGTGGACCACAACCCTAGCCTCGAAACGACAGTTAAGGAATCTCATACTTCCAAGACCCAATAAATTTCCACCTCAGGTCTCTCAACCTCCGATCTCAACCTAGGTAACGTGCACAACCACCCGACAAGTGTCATCACACCTCCTATCCCAAACAACATGGCCTACAGTATCTCGACCCACAAATAGAAAATTAGGAAATTCATTTTCCAAAACAAACTAACACATTCCTTTTAAATCCATTTTCAAATCTATTTTATATCTTTGAAAAACTAATCCTAAATCTCTAAAAAATAAATGCATCAAGTATCCTACAAGATCACCACTAATGCTCACAAAGTCACTCCAAATGGGTTCAAGAAACACCTCAAAAAAAGCCATTGAAAATCATCCAAAACACAAGAATTAAAGACTGATTCAACACGACAAATTGGATCTGTTGACTAAATTAGGCTCAAGGCGTCAAAATAGTAGATCGAAATTAAAATCAATTGCTCGAAAATCCCTGATTCGAAAAAGCAAATTGATTCGATCGACTAAACTGGGGCCAATCGATCAACACTCATGGCCTGAAACGGTAGATCAAAGAAATTCGACATATCAAATTAAGGTCATAGAACCAAAATTGATAGAAACAAGACATACTGAAATGATTCGATATGTTGTTTTCTACGCAACTAAAAAACGACACCTAGTTTTATGTTCAACTCTTCTCCTAACAGGGAGTAAGGGGCAAACCTGCCAAACAAGCACAATAAAATCCACATAAGACATATGTCATAGACCCTCAAGTCGACTCTAAAATCACACAAACAAAACTAAAATCCATTCATCATAACTCATGCAATAAAATCATAAAGCTAGAAAGATCAGAAGGACCCAAAACTCAACCACTACCATTAATGGCCATAAATGCTACCATAAATTCATTATAAATTCTAGGAATATAAATTTACCTAGATTTCATGCATTCCACGCTTTTTATTACAAATGTGGTGAGGTGTGTACCTTAATACGACCTTTGGCGATCCTACGACCGACCACCACAACACCGACGACCCATAAACGCACTAGAGTTCCTCACAATCTTAGGGAAACCCTTGGAACTCTGTCGCAACACTGCACACCGCCGCCTACCCTTGAACACACCAAACAGGGGGGAAGACAAGGAAGCATTTTGGAGGAGGGACAGAGTAAGGAAGAGACGGGAAAGAGAATGTGAGTAGGGGAGAGTGTGTGAATGGAGGGAGAGAGAGTGAGTGAAAAGAAAGGCGGTGGAGTGAAAAGGAATGGAACTCAAGACAGTAACACCTGTCTAAAATAAGTTCATTAAAATATAAATAATTACAAAAATAAATTTACGAGTGTTACAACTTCCATGTTACCACAATAAGTACTAATACATTATTAGCCTTTAAGGACAATTCTTAGATCAAAGATTCAGAGTTACAAATCACATGTTTGGCTGTAACACCTGAAAATTTAGTTTCCTTGTAATTATACATTTTAATGAATTTTACAGTAGACAGGTGTTACTGACGCGAAGTCGTTTCAATTATTCAGCGATTTTATACTTTAACCTCATTGTTTGGCTTACTTTGTGCCTTGTCTTTCGTAGAGGTACTGTACTTGTACTCTTATGTGTTGACGTACAGGAGGAGATTAATTGTTGTGCCTTGAGCTATGGTTGGTAGATAACTAGAGACGTGTGGTTGTGCTTATGTATTTGATCTATCGTTGTGCACCTACATAATTAACATCGACCTGAACATATTTAAGGAGGACAGGCCGAAGCTTCCCCCCCACACTTTTCCTCCTTCCCCTGCCAACTCCCTCTCTTCTACCTTGAGCCAACGTTGGCAAGCAAGCGAGCAGTGAGCTCCGAAGCCTTCTTCTCCCCCATGCCCCACTTCTCCCCTGTTTTCATTTCCCTTTCTCTTCCTATTCCTCTCTTTCCCCTCCATCTTTCTTCATTGTTAGCAAGAGTGAGAGAGAGAGAGGGACGGAGCATTGGAGTTTGGTCGGTCGGGAGGAACTCTGATCTGCTTCCTAAAGGCGCGACAAGCCCTAAGCATGGCCCATAAGGTGCTTAGAGTGCAAGGAGTCGTCAGTGGAGCGTTTGGATTGTTGACAAGTGGTGGTTTACCTCTGTGATTGTCCAAAGGTACACACCTAACATTCCTCCTTTTGATTTGCTTTAAAATGATGAAAATAGGTAGAATAACATGAAATTAAGGTGTGGTAGTGATTTCCTAATTTATGGGAGTTTATTGTACATTTATGGCTATTTAATTCATGCTATGTACTGTTCATCCGTTTTGAGTCTTCGTCTTTGATTTTTAATCTCGAGTCTACTTTCCAAAGGAACAAAAATCATTCAAATCCACTATCCATAACTCAAGATATGTAAGATGGAAGCAAGGAAACTCAGACTGGCTTGATAGTACAACTCATTAGGTTGCTAATCTTTACACACCCACTAGTACCACTACAAGCCTCAAAAATTAACAAGTAATCTACTAGATCAAAGGTCTTCAAGTCTACTTTCACCTGGAATAAGAATCATTCAAATCCATCACCCATATCTCAAGATATACAAGATTGAAGTATAAAGACTCAGACTATCATGGTAGTGTAACTCAGTGGGTTGTTGATCTTTACTCACCCACTAATACTACTACAAGCCATAAAATTTGAAAATAAACTACTAAAACAAAGATATTTGAATCTACTTTCTAATGGAGCAAACATTATTCAAATCCAATACATATAGCTCAAGTTATTCAAGATTGAAGCATAAGGATTCAAACAACTCAACAGTGGCTATGTCTCTAAAAAACTTTCCAAAATCCACCAAAAATCACAAAACTTCTATGATGCAACCAAATCACCTCACATAACCTACTTGAATCATTCATAAGCTCAAACAAAGAAAAATACCAAGGTAAGGTGTGCTTCTCTTCTTTTTTTCTTCTTCCTTCTTTTCTTCTTTCTTTCTTTCTTTCTTTCTCTCTTCTCCTATTTCTGTTTTCTTCCCTCATTTCCCATGCAGCCAGCAACCTTTCCTCTCTTTCTTTCTCCCCATCTCAGTTTCTCCCCCTCCCCTCTCTGTCCTGCTTCCCTCTCCTTTCTTTTCTTCTTCTGTCTCCGCTCCCTTCTCGAGTTCTCCTCTCTTATTCTCTTTTTTTTTAAATGCCTACGCAGCTACCTCACCATACCCCTCCCCCTTACATACCTCTTTTGCTTATTAAACTTTTTGCATGAATTTTATGCAAACACCCTTAGAGAAGGAGGAAACACTTCGGACACCCAATATTAATAAAATAACTTACGGATTGGGTTACAGCGACACTATGGCTTCTAGTATTATTCCTATCTTCGTCCCTACACACTTGGGGTCACCACACCAAATTTGATTATGTTCCAATAAATCAAGGAAAAGTTACTAATTATAATCCCACCAAACAAGCAAATAAACTTGTTAAAGTTCTAGTTTATCTTATATCCTTAGATATAGGTTAATAGGTAATTGGATATCCATTTAGTATATGAGTATCTCTACCTATCCTATATATATGTACTCTTCTTTCTTTGATAACAATAAGACACATTATCTTTGCCCTATCAACATGGTATCAAGAGCTCCAGATTTTTAACCTAAAAACAAAAAAAAAACCGTCGTCCAGCCCCTGCACCGCCACCTAGGCCTTCCGTCGCCGTCGCTACTGCCTCCCCCGTCAGTTTTCCCCTTCCGTCGACCAACCATTCTTTCGACACAGCCTCTAGGTGGCTCCTTTCCCGCCAGTAGCCCCTTCCAACACCTCTCTAGCCCTCTCCGCCAACAACAGTCCTCTCCTCCACCGTCGGTTGCCACTCCAACAGCCACCAGGGGCACCGACGGCCCCGTTCTCTCGTCGGAAAGGACTGTTTAGCCCTGGTATGTCTCTCCGTCAGTAGGTAGGCCATGTGTTAGGTCCCTTGATCTCCTGTTTTCGTTGTTTGTGGGTGGATACGTGATATCCACTGGTGTTTAAGCCTCCAGATTACGTGGTGGTGTTTCTGGAAGGCAGTTGCTACATGGTTTCTTGAGAATAGTCATCTATTTAGCCTTTTTCCTCTGTGTATCTGAAATTTCAAACCTTATATTATTCTGTTATTATGGTTACTCGTGAATCCCTTGTCAAGAATCTCAATGACACATTTGAAAAGCTGAATAGCAAGAACTATTTACTCTGGTCTTAAAGTTTTGAGATGTTTATTATTGCACATAGAAAACTCAGTCATCTCACCAAACCATCCCTAGATAGCAAGGATGCTACATATGATGATTGGTTCGCAAATGATGCAGCTATTGCCTCTTAGATGGTAAACAGCATGGAACCTTCTGTTGCTAGAGGAGTTATGATGCTGAGACCAGCTAAGAAGATATAAGATACTCTTCATCTCACCTACGGTCATGAGAAGAATATATTCACGATTTTTGAGGTCTATGAGCAGCTCTTCACTCTTCGTCAAGGAGATCATTCTGCTCTAGAGCACTTTACACTGTTACGTGGTTTACTAGATGAGTTTGAAGTACATCAACCCTTGACAACGGATATTACACAGATGAGATTGTATCGGAAAGAGATGGTTGTGCCCATTTATCTTTTCAACCTATCTCTTGAGCTCAGCTCTCATATCAAAGGACAGATTTTAGAAACTGACAGTACACCAAATTTGCAGATCACTTTTGCACGTATTCTACGTATCGCCACAGCCACTCCTTCAATCTTTGATTAGTCGGCCATGGCAACTACACGTGGTCGTGGACGTGGTGACACTCGTGAAATGGGTCGCAATCGCACAGACGTTGGAGGACGTTCGCGTTGTAATCATTGTGACAAGACTGGTCACCGAGTTGAGAGATGTTGGGATTTACATGAACGATCCAGTTCTTCTTCCTCTACACATGTTACTACTAAGTCCCCATTAGCCACTCCCACCAGTGAGGAGTCGACAGTTATTATCTCGCAGGTTGACTATGACAAACTCCTACAACTAAAGGTCACCGACTCCGCCACTACTGCCTCTTACTCCACTTCCACAAGTACTAGTGCTCTCATGACCTCTAGGGATTCCTCCTAGATAATTGATTCTGGTGCCTCCTCTCACATATCGGGTACAAAAAACTTGTTTACTCATTTGTTACAGTTGTCTGATATTCGATCTGTGGTCATTACTAATGATCGATTTTGCTCTGTTTTTGGAGAAAGAGTTGTACAGGCTTCTTCCTAGATCTCTCTTAATAAAATCTTATATGTGCCTGACTTTCTTGTCAATCTTCTATCTATTAATGCTATTATCAAACTTTGTTGTTGTGTGACCTTTTTTCCATTTCACTGCACTTTTCAAGATTTACAGACGGAAAAGAGGATTAATTTAGACCGTGAATGTGGCAATGGTGTGTACCTACTGGTTCGTGACGAAATACCTTGGGGATTAGTGTCTGTGGCTTTTACTTTAGAACCGTCTTCGCTGTGGCACTACCGCTTAGGTCATCCGTCTCACCAAAAGTTACAACAAGCTTTACCATGGGTGACCATTTCTCCTTTTGAGTGTAGGTCGTGTCAGTTAGGAAAACATCATCGTGTTTCCTTTCGTCAGTTGCGTCTGGTGTCTAGTTTAAATTTATTTAAGTTAGTATATTGTGACATCTAGGGTCTCACCAGAGTCTCGTCTGTGTCCGATTTTTGTTACTACATTGTTTTTATTGATGATTTTTTTAGAGTATCTTGGGTAAATCTGTTAAAAGATCGTGGTCATATTTTTTATGTACTCAAAACTTTTCTTTCTGAAATAAAAATTAGTTTGATGTTACTCTTAAGTTTTTGTGTACTAATAATGCATTGAAGTTTGTTTAAAACAGAGTTGAATCTTATTGTACATCTTTAAACATCATACATCAAACCAC
Source organism: Posidonia australis (assembly GCA_024699735.1). Lineage (NCBI taxonomy): Eukaryota > Viridiplantae > Streptophyta > Magnoliopsida > Alismatales > Posidoniaceae > Posidonia > Posidonia australis. The sequence continues at coordinate 17,643 of JAMKQA010001624.1, read as the reverse complement.
TTGTCCACATACCTCCCAACAAAATGAAATGGCAAAGCGAAAATACAGACATATTCTTAATGTTGCTCGCACTATTATGGTACACATGAAAGTTCTCAAATATCTATGATCTAATGTTGTTCTTATTACCACCTATCTTATAAATAGGATGCTTTCTACTCCTTTAGGTGCGAGATACCTCTTCGACGTCTTCAAAAAGATACCATGCTATATTCGTTGACCCCTTGGGTTTTTGGATGTGTGGTCTTTGTCCAGGATCTCTCACCAGGCCTTGATAAACTTTCTCTAAGAGCCATCAAATGTGTGTTTATGGCATACTCTAGGACTCAACGTGAGTACCGATGTTTTCATCCACCATTTGGTCGTTACTTTGTGTCTGCAGATGTCACCTTCTTCGAGTCCACGGGATACTTTTATGCTTTGACTGTCTCAGAGGAGCTAGCAATTGAGTCTGTTCCTTTTCCACTAGTTGAGTCTGATATTAACACGACAGATCCACCTCGTCCCTCACTCCCTTGCAGGTATATCAACGACGGAAGAGACCACCAGCTCCACCAACAACAAAACCAACTGCCTCTTCGAATGCAGATCTACTTCCCAATGATCTTCATCTTCCTATAGTTCTTCGAAAAGGTAATCGTTCTTCCACCTCTCATCCAATCTCCAACTTTGTTTCTTATGACTCTCTTTCTTCCACTTTCTGTACCTTTGATTTGTCTTTTTCCTCTAAGTCTATTCTCAAGAATCACCAGGAAGTACTTTTACTTCTCTACTGGAAGGCCGCAATGGACGAGGAGGTAGCTGCCTTGGTAGCTCGTGGCACATGGAAGTTAGTGACCCATCCTGTTGAAGCCCAAGCAGTCACCTGTCATTGGATTTATACTATCAAGTACAAAGCAGATAGTACAGTTGATTGCTACAAGGCTAGATTGGTAGCTCAAGAATTCACTCAGATGCATAGTATTGATTACGATCACACTTTTCCTCTAGTTACTCGCCTCAATTCTATCAGGGTTATTCTCTCTGTGGCTATCAATTATTCATGGGATGTTTGTCAGCTTGATGTGAAAAATGCCTTCTTGTATGAAGATTTTACAGAGACATTCTTATGGAGTAATTTCCAGAGTATGTTGCTCAAAGGGAGAATAGAGTATGTAAGCTCAAAAAGGCAATTTATGGCCTAAAACAGAGTCCAAGAGCGTGATTCGAAAATTTCAGCAAAGTAATGTTATGGCATACTCAGATTCGGAATATGCAGGAGACTGAAGGGATAGAAAGTCTACATTTGACATTTGTACTTCTATAGGAGGCAACCTAGTTAAAATGTTACACATAGAGTGGTCATTAAAGGTGATTTAAATGTAATCACTTCGTTGACGACAAAAATGAAGCAAACATGAGGATCACAAGAGGCATGGTAGATTTCAACAATGTTATACTATAGTGATACTCATAGTTATTAAGGTGGGCACCAAAGTGGCACCCTTTCAGGTTAAGGAACCCAAGTACCATGACATTTTTTAATTAATTGTACACCTTGGTGAGCACCTACGTATGCCTAATCACTTTCTATGATGTAAATGTTTTTCCCTTTTTTGGTTAATTCGATGATCTTTTATTTAAATTTTCCTATGTTTTGTATATTTCAATGCTACTAAGTGTTTAACATAGTTTAAGTTGGACAAAGTAATGCATGTATACCATGAAATAGGGAAAACAACCCCATTTATGGGTCGCCTAAGGTGCCTAGGTGCACCAAAGTGCCCTTGCTTGTCATCATGGTGCCTTGACAACATGATAACTATGGTGATACTAATGAACATAAGTCCACAATCTTCCCTCTTTCAGATCAAACTTAATTTGAGATATTTCTTTGTGAAAAAAATAATATATATTTTAAGGCAAAGTTCTTGTAATCTAGGTAATGATTAAAGAAATTAATTCGGAATTTATTATTTTTTCTATTGTAAAGTAAAAATATAATTAGACAAATATATAAAACAAACATTTTCAATTAGATAGTGATTAGAGAAATAAATTCAAATTTCATTTGGTTTTCTATTGTCAAGGTTAAATAAAATTACTAGACAAATAGAGATCTTCAGCATTTTCATTTACGACAATTAAAAGAGACTTCTAGATACAAATCTACCCTTGCATATAACAATAGGAAGAAAATTTTAGGTTGCCAACTGTTAATGTCAATAGATTTCTAGAAGACAAAACTCGAACTGCACAAATAGAATAGGCAGATGTGTTTAATTATTGGTTGAATAAGCTACGCAATTGGTAATTTACAAAGTATGACATGCATGCCGTTATGACAAAATATTATTACGAAGGTATTACAGAATCCACGGTAATCAAGGGGAAAATATGAAATCATACATGTGATGTTGATGATCATGTTCTGCATGCAACCGTTGCTGAGTAAGTGAGATGTCAAATCCCTGCTTTGGGAGACTGAAGAGCTCTTGAAGATCCTGAAATAATAAGGAAAATCATGATGACAAAAATACACCAAAACAGAACGGATGAGACTAGAAAAGACACGATGATATGGACTCACTAGAAATTTCTAATCACGCCTACCTTTTGGCTGAAGTAGCGAGTCTGGTCTTTTTGCTCTGTCGCAATTTTAAACAAACCACCCTTGAAAACCTGAGCAAGTATATCATAATCATGTGTTTACACACAAAAACCAACAAGAGTAAATAATTATTGTTGATGAAGGAACAAAAAATGATCTGCATGTATAATATCAAACAACATGGACAGAGAGGGTAGTCACTAAGCCTGTAACTCTATTTGGTCTATAAAGTAGAATCTTACAGTAATTTCACCATCTATACTGCATCATCCTTTTCAACACAAATAATTGATGAGGGTGTAAAATTTATCAATTATATGTTCATGTTAGTGGACAATTGGCATTGATCCATATAGCCAATTACTAATTAATCCTCAAAATTTTAGAGAGATTTGGATTTTTTTTTTCAATGCTATGCTTTTCTATTTTCCCTTTTCGACAGAGGGATTGAGTGACTACTGCAATTTAGTCAATGTTTTTTTGAAAAAAAGGAAAACAGCCTCTACAGGGATTGACTTTCTAAATATTTTTCAAAAAATAGGGGTTTAAAATGACATTTAATGAAAAAACAATTGAAATAAAAAATGTATGACATGCATACAACCAAGAATGTTCATGAAAAAAACCTAAATATATAAATTTATCATTGAAACACTAGTTATTTAATTCAAAACACAAAACTTGAAGTCTTGAATAGTTGAATATGTATGTTTATCATTCAACTACAAGTGTGTAATTACCATTCAACCATGAGTAATTGGCAAAATATCAACTTGAAGTCTTAAATTTATTAGCATTCAACCATGAGTAATTGGCAAACCTAAAAAATGTATGACATGCATACAACCAAGAATGTGAATGAAATAAGCGACAAGCTTAAGTACAGAACTAAAAGTACTCAGAAAATCAAAATATATCAATGACAACAAGTTAACGCCATACTATCAAAAAATGATCATTTTTTTATAGAAAAAAAACCCATTTTTTACTCAAAAAACAACCATTTAGACAGACGAAATGTCATTAAACAGTCATCCATATAAAGATCATATGAGTGCAAAACAAAATTGTGCCATATAAAAAACGTTTAAGTGGCATTTAAACAGCCGGTTTTTTTTTGTTGTTTGGAACAATGAATTTAGTCTAAAAAATAAATGATAGAGTTTGAATATAATTTCATCAATCCCAGCTTACACAGAGCTAGATTTTTCCACATGCTTCTTATACAAGTAAACTTGGTGGTGGTGGAATCCCAGCCTAATAAAATAGCCAGTGACGGAAAGGGATGCGGCTTGCTATGAATGGGCACTACAAGAAGTGAGATATCTTATAAACCATCAATAATATAACTACAGTTGTATAGTAAAAATGTTCATTTTGTTCTAGTTTTCTCTAGTATATAATTACATATAAAGGAAATATGCAGAAAAGAAAACATATCTAATGGCATTTAGCAGTCCAGCAGTAGTAATAAATGTTATGGGCATGGTATAAATTATATCATATCAGCAGATAAGTACCATTTAACAAGTAATGCCTCATTATGGTATTGGCTTTTGAAGTACATCAAATCTGACCTGCATTCTGTATATCTTTTCTTCTATAGTTCCACATGTCATCAATCTGTAAACAAGCACATCCTTCTTTTGCCCAATTCGATATGCACGGTCCACACTCTGGCTGTCGGTACTGTACATTCAACAGCTATGTCAAGAGATGAAATGCTGTCTGAAACATACCGGGCTAAAGCCATGATTATGCATGTTTGTGAGGATATATTATGCGTGTTTTGTGAGGGTATAAATCTCAAAACCCCTAAAGTACCTTTAGATAGAAAACCTAGTAAATTTGATTTAAAGAAATAATAAACTTCAATATCTAAGGTCTGGAATGACAAAGTATTCTTAAAGCCTGACATCAAACAACAGTGGAAATGATTTGCTCCACTAATGCCAACATTAAGTTCCATGCTACTTCACCAACTCCGAGCTTATGAGACTGTTAGACATAGATTACAATCCGCCTGTTGGTTTCTTTAACTCAGTCAACTCAACTTGGTTGAATCCAACTGACCATAGTTCCAAAACAAAAGCCTATTATAAAATGGGGATGCGACTACAAAATCAAGTCTGAATTGCTATTATCAGGGAGGAAATAAGCTCAATTGTAACCAATAAAACATAATTCGAAATTATCCTGATTCACCAAAATTAAACATGATTTAATTCAATAAAACTATTGCAGAAGTTTCATAACCACTTAATGTCCTTATGGTTTTTTAAAGGAATTCTTATATTGAGTGCATTATTCGAAATGTCAACACATGTGAACGAAATCGGGTTTCAATTCAAATATATAGACACAATTTTTGTTGGTTTTTCTAGAAATACCAAATCTCACACCCCCATGTCCGCCAAGTTGATTCGTGTCGACTGGGTCAATCGACATAGGGTATTTTTATACTAAGAAGGACCCAAGTTAAGCAATACAACTTGTTTAAAAGCAGACATGGTCGGCACAGGTTCTGTTGTTGGTTGTTGCTTCTCCTTCATGTTGTTGGTTGCTCCACTTTCCTTTGTTGTTCACTTCTTGTTGCATGCTTATCCTAGCTTAGCGTTGAGAATAGGATACAAATCCGTAGACACATAATCGTAAACTTGGGTGTTCCTTTATCAAATTCTACATCTTCATTTTAAACATATACTAAGCATTTTTAAGTATGATTTATATGTTTATTAAGTATTCTTAGATATTATTTATGGTTCAAGATATTTACATTAAGTTTAATGTATTTTAATATAATACATGTTTATAAAGTGAATCTAAGTAGCTTTAGATATAGATTATTGCTTACTGTAGCTTGTCTTAAAGTTTTAAATCGAAATTTGAAATTTTTTGACCATTTTCATAGACTCCATAAATTTACTATATTCCCATCGATATCTGACATATTTCCTATTTTTATCGGATCAAAGTCCAACACGAAATCAACATTTGAAACCATGATTGAGTGTCAAAAGATATTTACTAGTAAATTGATATTAATTGATATGTTTAACCAATTCTAGCCCACCTAATACAGACGGATTAATCCAAGAGTAACAAAATATTATTTAAGGCCACTAAAGCAATTAACAAATTTATCATAATTAAATGTGAATGTATTAATGTTGCAAAGTTAACACAACAAACCGATCGTCAAAACAATGAAGCACTGAGTTTTTTTTTCTTGCTCATGGTAATCAATATTTGCATTTTTATCAAGGTCACGCCTTAAAATAACGTTGCATACTAGTATTATCCATCATGATGGGTTTTGTTGATATGGTGGAGTTTTTAGACACCATTGATTATATATGGATCTATATCGTCTTAATGCACTGTATTTATGAGAAAATATAGGACAAAGGTTTATCATATCATACTAAACTACTAACATTTATAACCTTGAGTTTTAACACATAAGAAAGACACATGGATCGTATACTGACCTTCCACCAATATTTTCTTAAGTAACGTTTGGTAACGTTTATGGGAAAATAAACAGTGTTTTCGAAAAAACTAGACCTGTAAATTCTTGACACGACACGATAACACGATAAAATTTAGTTATAAATTTTTTTAAACTTTTTTGAAATATTTATGTGATCCGTAGTTAATAAATATAACTTTATTTTGACACGATTGGACACAATTGGACACAATTGTTACCTGATTTAACACAATTGGAACTAATTGAGCCTAGTTAATACACCTTTAACATTAATAATGGATTATTAAGCATATTATTACCAAATTGAATACAAATACATTTTATATTTGGTTAAAATTATTATAGTAAGAGTAATCAAATATAATTTTTCTAAAATACAAGAAATATTAGTGAAAAAATGATAGACACGATAACACGATAAATCCGACACAATAAGTACAAAACACAATCCAATTAACAGATCTAGAAAAAGCTAATCTTTCCTGTTTTTTAAAATCAACATTTTTGAGAGCTTTTATGCATAAATGAAAAGCTAGCATATTAAAATAATTTAGCGTAAAAAAATAGTGTTTTATGTTGATTTTCAGAAACAAGTGCTTTTTTTTTTGAAAAGTTAGTCTCAACAATCGTTACCAAACAGACCCTTAGAGAAATCCAAGTTTTAGAAGGTTTTGGAACATCAGATAGGTTTATGATTCAGTATATGATGTAAAATCAACTTTAGTGGAAGTTTGATTTAGTGGAACTACCAAACAAAGCATAGCTCATTGACTATTATCCCAAATGTGTCAAATGTATTTTTGATGCAAATGTATCCATCTACAAGTGTACCACCAAGTTATGCTACAATTCTGCAGTTAGTTAAATCAGCTTACCTTGGATTCCATGCAGGGTCAGCAACAATAACACAATCTGCTTTCGTAAGTGTAAGTCCAAGGCCACCAACCCGTGATGTTAATAAAAAGATCGGAGCAGCACCCTCTTGGAAATCCTAATATGAATAAGACAATAATTAACATTGCAAATAAATTAAAACTACAGAATGCATGTATTCTGAATTAACCAAAACACTGACATTGACAATCCTCTCTCTTTCTGAGATTTTGGTGGTACCATCAATGCGTAAGAACATGTAGCCCTTCGATGTTATTGCTTCCTGAGAACAAAACTGTGAGTGATACCCCCAAGGAGTTCATAGGATATCCTAAAGTACAAGTTTATAAAGAAAACAAAATTGATAAATAAAATGCAATGGCTACCTGAGTAAAAACAATGTCACTTTAAAGCTACAAGAACTTGTTAAGCCAGCATAAGTTCACAACAAATTAAAAGGCCATATTTAAATTCACACGTGTAAGGGAAAACAATATGGATTCATTTTTCAAGGAATGGTTTACAGAATGTTAGCTAAGTTTTAATTGTCATTCATTAATAGTCTTTATCTTGCTACATCCTCATTTTGGCATGTATGCATCATGAATTCACATTATAACATAAGTTGCAGTTCATCTTAAAAAACCAGCACATGTAAAATCTCCATGCACAAGTGTGCACTTTCAACAACCAGTAAATAATTTTAAACTTTTTAGGAGCCTAATCTTTAAGCCAATCTGTGTTTTCAACTTCTCAAAATAAACCAGATGCAATCTTCTGTTTTTTTATCAAGCTATCCATATCATTGGCATCCCCATCTCACTTCCCTCTGGCTTATCCATGACAGCAAGATATCAAGGAGGATCCACATAGGACTTCATGCCCATTTTCCATATATCCAGAGAGAAATTTAATCTTTCATATTTCATTATGATTGTCAAAATCCATCCATTCACGACTCCACAAAAAATAATGTAGCACGTTTGGACAAGGAGCACACTAGCACTTGCCCCATGCTACCTATCTCTCATATATTTCTGATATAACCAAGATATCAGAAATAACTTTCTGCAGGAATCCATCACAGGTCCTCTGAAATACATAGGAGTAACATTTTGTCTGGTACCCACTACCAAGTCTATACCAGTTTTGTTAACTTCATTACAGAATATAAGACACATGCAGATGGCCCTTGTTTTGTTTTTTTTCATTAAATAAGGTAGCAGTTGTTAAGCAGTATAAACTTTTGCTCAATGATTGAAAAAAAGACTATCTTACAGAACAATCCATGTGAACACGACAAGGAAAAAAATCCTTTTAATTCAACAAATGAAATTCAAAGCAAGAAAACAAATATGGAAATATTCAGATCAAACCTGAATAAAATTCAACATTTTACGAGTTTGAGAAAAAATCAGTACAGTGTGTCCTTCTGAAACCAGGTTTTCCTGTTTAAGAAAAATCAAATGTCTTAGCATGCATAACTTTTCCAAATTCTCAAAGATGTAAAGATAATAAAAAGCGGTTTTACCAGTAGGGGCAGTATGAAACATATCTTGCATGAAACAGTGTAATCGACATGGTCAGGATCATTAGATTGTGTTATATTCAATAAATTTGTGGCCATGTCTTCCACCATACCAAGGTCGTCCTTGTTTAGCATTGCATCCATCCCATCCATTACCTCTTCTGCAGCTCTTCTTGTCAAAAGCAATGGATGGTCACATATTTTTTTCAAAATCTGTGCCAAGGTAGCATGGAAAGGCTTGTTATACCATTAAATGAGCATTAAAGAAAAAGGATATACGGTATTATAGATATTTGTTGCGCAAACAGAGCAGTCATTTATTCAATAGGCAACTAGGGAACTCTAGTTCACAATGGCATTCATTGAATGCCATCATCAACAAAATTAAGTTAAGAGTAGTTAGCAAAACAAATATGTTGTTGTCGTTAAAAGAATGAAAGAAACTAAATGCAATGAATAGCTAAAACATTTTCAAAATCAGAAAGAAGTAACATTGGAGACCAGATAAACTTAATCTAAACGAAAAGTACAAATTTTACCACAATTTCAGATAAATAGATGGGAAATCCATGTAATCACAAGAAGCAACGCAAAATTCCTACCGTTATTGCAGCTAGTGGGGATCCAGTAATTGATGATGCAACAAGTTCACTGTTTAGGAATGCTTCATATAATTTTCTCTGCAACAGGCAAAGCAAGTTACTCCAAGAAATTGTTTGTTCTGAGGGAGAGATAAGAGAAAGGGAGAAGAAAACATACTAGACATGCATTATTTGCAGTTGGTAGCCATAGTAATAGTACCTGAGTATGGCTTAATCTTATCCAAACTATAAGCTCATTCTTTCTAGAAAGCTTCTGATCTTCTTTTGCATCATGTTCATTAAAAACTTCAGTCTTCAAGCGACGGAGGAAATATGGCTTCATGCGCTCTCTTAGTTCCTTAGAAGGACAACAATCAGCAAATAATAACTCAAAGTTTAATAAATACGCAAAAGAAACATAAGATTATGCTTCAAAGTTTAATAACATTGACAAAATAAAATTATTTATTTCCAAATAAATTCATTATCTAATCCATCATCAACACAAGAGTAATGGAAATGTATTTGATACAAAAAAAAAAAAAAACTGTGCTTTCACATCTGGAAATAAAAAATTGTAACAAATCTTTTAGAAGTTTACCTTCGCAACAGTTGAACCAATGTATTTCTCTCGATTAGAAGCAACTTTCTCATTTCCACGGAGAATCTTATATTCATATTTCTCTTTGAACCTAAAGAGAGGATAGATGAGTGCAAGAAGAAGAAGTAGCCACATAGGGAAGCAATTGTATCAATGAAATGCTTATTAGTTTATTACTGTTGCTTTTCACCAAATAATTGAGGACAACAAAAGTTGAATAGCGCCCATAGTTCCTATGCAAATCAAAATACAGCAATCAGGTACACTCTCGATGATAAAAGCTATGATAATCTTAAATTCTGGAGGTTACAAAAAGAAAATGAACAACACTGGGATTACATAACCATGTGCATCACCTTCAGATTGTTTTGTATTGGGGTCCCACTGATAATAATGCGATGAGGACTTGGTATTTCCAGTAAACTTTTTGCTCTTTGTGTGCTCGGGTTCTTTATAATATGCCCCTGAGAAATAACCATGTAGACAAAGATAACTATAAACAGCAACTGGAATACTAAAGTTCTTACTAATACTACAGTAACGCACTCCACCAAAGTTTTTTTCCTGATGATAATAGAAATGTTGTCAATTAAAGTATGAGAAGAAAACAAGCGGTACATAATAATGCAGGATGTAGTGTTAGATGGTAGCCATTAGACCTGAACAACTAGATCATAAACTGCCCAAAAGACTTAAAAATGCACTTCCTAAGCAAAGAAAGTACCCAACCAATAGGTCAAGCCAAACTAATTTTGTCAACATATTCAACCAGCAAGAAAAACTGGTCATAAATAGTCTTTATTTGCTGATGAAGCACGACCAAATAGAATACAAGACAACAGGCCACATGGTGTAACAATTGAAAAAGTAAATTTTAATGCCTATGACTGTATGAGCTTATTGAACTAGTTAAGAGTTGAGATTTGTCATAATACAAACCTCATCAAGTATAACATAATCCCATATGATATCATCCTCGAAGTTTTCACTGTGGGAAAAGAGATCGCCACGTATAGATTTGAAGTTGTTCCGGACAATGTCATATGTCGTGAGAAGAACACCTCCATCCTACAAATCAAAGCAAAATTCTACTAAATTTGTATCTTGAGGGGATATATAGGTATAATATTGCATCCAACCCATTTGTTATTATTGAGTATAGCAACACCAATGAACTAACTACTAAAATTCCAGAAGACAAGGTAATTTAAGAATGTTCTCAAGTATCAAGTGCGTCTATTCTTTTTTAAAAAAAGGCCCATATAGAGTGAAGGATGATGAATGTGAAGTAGACTCTTTAGAAAAGGAAAATATTGCAATAATGTGAGCATTTACCACAAAAACAAGAAGACCTCCATGGGGCATAACAATTTCTTTTCACTGCCTTAAGATTTGAATGCCATTTTGTCACAGATTAATGAAGTATGAACCCATTGTGACACAAAGAAAGCTCAAGAAGATAGAAAAGAACATGTAGGAGAAGGGGATGAATGTTACATACTTAAATGGGCAAAATATAAACATAAAGAATCCTCACAAAATGACCTCAGGACACCAACATCATTAAAGGAAAAATCTTTGAAGGATTATTTTTTCCTCCATCAAATTAGAATGTATATTGTGTGTGTATTTTCAGGATATAGGTCTAACAGGGACTGTGCATTTCAAAGACAGTGCATAACAATTTCCCTCTAGACTGTAATATTATGGTATTTGCAAGGACACAAGTTCTTGAAGCAGTACACAACTAAGCCAGATTACAGGAAGCATTGGTACCTTAAAGACAATGTCAAGCTCATAGTTCCGCGATTTTACAGAAGTCCCATAATAGCTATAGAGAAAAGAGGCAAGATTTAGAAAAAAAAAATTAATAGGGGAGTAAAAAATTCCAGTACCATGACATGAATACAGGTAACCATCAGAACAAGGTAATAAAGTTGGAGAAATAATCTTACTCTTTAATCCTTTCAGACAGTCCCACACTAGTTAACTCCTTGATCCAATGGGCAAGAAGAGTTTTGGGGGCTACAATCAATGCTCTCTTTATCAATCGTGAATGAAAAAGTCCAGCTAAGTAGGATGATACCTGAGAAGGAAATTTTAATTGTATATTTAAGGCAAAATCGGAACTTTTTACACTCAAGCAGCCATCACATATTTACTTAATTCATTTTTTCTTAGCATACTATTCTGTAATACACCTTTTACAGTCTCGTATTCTTGAATTTCATTCTAATTTGAATTTTTTAACTGTAGCTTAAAGTAACAAAGATTAATGGCTAGACCATATTGAAAGCTACGAAAATGTGTGGAAAACTATAAATCAAGAGATTAGGACAGAATTTGAACCATGGATACCTTAATGAGTAATATTCTATCTATAAGGTCAAAGAAAATCTGATAATAAATCAGAGTGCTTGAGCTCAAACAGCCAAAAGTTCCTGGAACAAACGTACTAGAATAAATCAAACCAACTAATCTTACACTTCAGCTTGAAACGCAGAAGAAATTCACCTGCATGGTCTTTCCCAAGCCCATGTCATCACCCAAGATCCCTCCCGTACCGCCACAGTGGAGAGACCACAACCACCTCAACCCTTCGCGCTGATGAGGATACAAAATCCTGGCAACGTTACCGGGAAGCGTGTACCTGAGCGCTTTCCTACCACCACTGCCATCCATCACAATATCCTGACACTCCTCTTCCTCCTCCCTAATAAAACCCCCAACCCCATCATCATCATCAGAAACATCAACAACATCACCCTGGGCCTCCTCTTCATCCTCCTCCTTATCGCTCTCCACCACAACACAACACCCTTCATCCTCCAACTCCTCCAGAACCCCCATCTCCTCCACCCCCTTCTCCCTCCCTTTCCATTCCCGCTTCACCTCCACATCCAGAGAATCAACAGAAGACAGCGAGGAGTTGGCACTCCCAAACTCCTCCTCCGGCTCGGGCTCATGCCCAGGCGCAACCACCTCCTTTCTCTTCGGCCTCTCCATCGACAGGCACTCCAACCTCTCGGTCAGATCGCTCAATATATCCCTGATCTGCTCCTCCCCCGCACTCCCACTCCCACCCCTATCCTTCGCCGGCGGCGAATCGAGTGAGAAAAGATCGAGTCTTCCGTCGTCGGACGGCGGCGATGACTCGGACGAGATCTTGCAGAGCCGGCGCCGGCCTTCGATTCGGACCTTGCGGACCTTCTCCTCGCCTGCAAACGGAAGGAAGGGAAACAGTAGTGAGAAGGAGGTTGAGAGGGGACGGTGTAGAGGTAGGGAGGAAGAGGATGGGGGTTTCTCACCAGGAGGAGGAGGAGGGGGAGGGGGTTTGAAGGGGCGAGTGCGGGAGAGGCTCTGGAGGAGGAGGTTGGTCCTCTCGTTCAGGCTCAGGGGCTTCCTCTTCTGCACCTCCTCCTCCTCGTCCATGGTTGCAGCAGCTCCGATCCTTCTTCCTCTTATTATTGTTTTTCTTTTGCTATTGCCCTTCAATGAGATGACCAGAGGAAGAGGAGAAGGGCGTATGCGCGTTTGTGTGTGTGACTGTGTCAGTGTATGTCCCTCCCGCCTCCCGCCGGTGAATCAAATTCGAATTTGTGTGGTTGGAATGACGCGAGAGAGAGAGAGAGAGAGAGAGAGGGGTCTAAGAGGTGGAAACAGACGTGCGGTGGTATTATTGATCCATTGGCTATGTTTGATAGTAGTTATATGGGTGCATTTTTGGCGTAGGCACTCCGTTGGAAGCATCCGACGATATAGAATGCACGAGACTTTCGCCATTTCTCCTTAGAATTCCTAGAACACAGCACCTCCTCCTCCACTTTCCAGTGTGGATCTCGTCGATGAAGAACGCCGCACACTTGCTCCTGCTTCTCTGGTCTAGTCTCGGGTTGTTGGAGTGGCAGCTCGTAAAGATTTTGTTGGGACAACAGAGAAGAAGGGATGAGGGTGGCGGTGGCTAAAGGTGGTGCGGTCCAGGCGATGACGGCTAAATATGATTGATCCTTTGTGAATAATTATATTATTATACTGTATTTGATACATTAGAATGAAAATAGATAAGGACGAAATGAATTCTGTAATGGAATGGAATAGGTTTATTCCATTTCAATGTTTGGTATGTAATGGAATTACAAAATAGAATTGATAGACAATTATTTTAAATGTTTGATACATAAGAACAAATCGAAATGAAAATATAAAATTTAAAAGATTAACAACTACATATTAACAAAAAATATCCTGTCAATTTAGAAAAAAAATTAAAATAATTTTTTCCCATACACACTACAATATACACATACACATAAAAGTATTAACACAGATAATCTTTTTTAAATTAGCATTAACATAAATAATCCTTTCTAAATTAGTATTAACAAAATATTCTTAGTAGAATAAAAAATCTTTGTAGGAAAAGAAGACAATTAAAAATATCAATCTTTTTTGTAAAAAAAATACATACACAAAAAAAATAGGAAAATAAGATGAAAAAGCAAAAAAATAATATAGAAAAGGAATGGTTGCGGAGGAGAGAAAGCCATAGAGGAGGAGGGAGGGCCTCGGAGGAGGAGGAGGAGGAGGGTGACAAACGATAGGAACTTACCACGGAAGAGGAGGGATGGCCGTGGAGATGGAGGAATGACCGTAGACAAAGAGGGAGGGCTGCAAAGGAGGAGGAGGTTATCAAACATTGGGAAAGAACTACAGAGGTGAAGAGAGGGTCGTAGAGAAGGAAGAGACTGGTAGACGTCAAGAAGGGGCCACAAAAGAGGAGGGAGGTCTACAGAGGAGGAGGAGGCCAATAGACGTTGGAAAGGGGCAGCATAGGAGGAGGGTGTAGGACCGAAAAACTTCTCTAGAGAGGGGTGAATAGAGAATTTTACTTTTTAATATCTCTATAACCAATTTTAACAATAATCAGAAATGATAAGTAATTTGATTTACGAAATTCTATTTATCGTGCACAACAGAATTTAAAGCACAAGAAGGAGATGAGAGTAATTGATAAACACAATTGATTTATATTGGTTCGGCAACCCCGCCTAGTCAACTCCTCAAGACCCTCTTGAGATTTTTCCCTTATTCTTAAATGAAAGAGAACTTACTTGTTGGTAGTTCCACCAACTCCTCTCTTGCCCTTTCCACTTCTCTACACCCCGAGAAGCTAGAGCCCTTTCTTTGAAGCTTTACAATAGAGATCTTTTCTCACAAGGCTTGATTACAACACTTTGCTTACAGAATGCTTGTGAGGAAAGTAAATGACTAAAGGAAATGATGAATTACAAGTATTCAATGTGTGTCCTTAAGGAGGCATAAATGAATCCTATTTATAGCCAAGAGACCTTCATCAATTGTGTCTAACGACCATAATAACGGTCACAAACGGTTAGTCCTTCGGTATGCCGTTTTGTCCTTTGGTGTGCCGTTTTGTCCTTCAGTCTACATTTTACAAGCAATTCAGTATGCCGTTTTTATTTCGGTATACCGATTTCTCCTGAAACGGTATGTCGTTTTCTATCGGTATGCCGTTTCTGCATCTTTCTTTGATTCCTCAGCTCTTCGGAATTCCAACGCATGTTCCGTTTTCTTCTGATTTGGTATACCGATTTGCTTTTCCTCTTCATGGAATCGGAAGGTCGATGAGTGTATCGTTTCTTCTGACGCATGTTCCATTTTTCCCTGACTCGGTATGCCGTTTCTCTTTCGGTATGCCGTTTTTGTCTGAACGGTATGCCGATATTTCTTCGGTATGCCGTTTTTGATATGAACTGAGAATCTTAAAGAATATATGATTTTTGTCCTTAACAGCTTTAATCCTTTTTCTAAGTATAAGTTTACAACAATTAATTACATTTGTGTGTAATCATCAAAATAATCCAAAGATATTTCTAACAATCTCTCCCTTTTTGATGATGACAAAATCAAAATATTTTAAAATATCAAATTTAAAAATGTAGACTCTAAGAGTCATTTTTACTATTCTCCCCTTTAGGTTAAACCTAGCTTTTTCTCCCCCTAAAGCTAAGCTTCCCTTTGTCATGTTGATATTCTTATACTCATGTAATATTACAATTATATGTCATATAATTTTCATATATTTATTTTCTATTTTCTCCCCCTTTTTGACATAATCAAAAATCATATATATATATATAAGCAATCAAGAAGACATTCAAGACATTCAATATAAGTTTCATCCAATATATAAAAGGATAGTCAAATTACAAACTTTTTCTCAAGTAGAAATAAAAAAAACATTCAATCACGGAGAGGGCGGATTAATATGCTCAAGAATATCCTGGTGATATTCTTGAAGCGTGTCTTGATACGCCTCAACACGATCAGTCAGTTTTTTTATTGTTTCCATGTACTCTTGATACTTCTGATTTTGTTGAAGTATCACTTCTTGATGCTTCTGATTCTGCTGAAGCATCACCTCTGAAATAAGCTTCTGATGTTGGATCTGAATGTCCATTATTTGTGACTGTCGAAGAGTGATTTCAGCCATCTTTTCTTGAAGTGCATCCAATTTCTTGGTAATTTCTGATTCTTCGGCTGCTTCATCTTCAGAGTTGGAGTCGAGTTTGGATTGTGGTTGAGAAGGTGCAGAAGAGGAACCCACTGGAAGATTGTGAATTTTATTGTGATGTTCTATTGACTGTTCCATTTTAGCAACAGCTTGAGTTCCTAGGGGTTTTGTTTTGACAGGAAGACTTGGTTCATCATCAAGACATATTTCATAATTCTCAAAAAGATATGTCAAAGGAGGACCAAAGAACAATTTTGTTTTTACGTGAGTGATACAATGAAAAATCACTTGACCCCAATTTGCTGGAATTTTTTAAGTGATGGCATAGACGGTTTTGAAGGTGAGTTCACTAAGTTCGTCTTGATGCCCTTTTTTTCTGAATTAGATTTGCAGCAACAATATAGGTAATGAGCCTAGATTGTTTGGTGAGTTGGTTAAATTTTGTGAGTTTAGATTG
Source organism: Posidonia australis (assembly GCA_024699735.1). Lineage (NCBI taxonomy): Eukaryota > Viridiplantae > Streptophyta > Magnoliopsida > Alismatales > Posidoniaceae > Posidonia > Posidonia australis. The sequence goes on along the minus strand of JAMKQA010001624.1, from coordinate 985 downwards.
ACTCCTAGGGTTTAAGGAGACTACCTTATTCATTTCGACATATGACCAATCTAATTCATATATGGAGAGTGTAATGTCAGTATCAGAATAAGGGATTTTGAACAGTTGCCCTAGTAAGACATCATCGAACTGTATGGATGTTCCACAAATATATGAATGTGCCAAGGAATGTGAAACTGTGATATTGGCATAAAATTGTGAAACAAGTGTGGGTAGAACAACCTATCACCTATAGAACTTAGGAAAGGAACTAGACATTGAAAATAAAAAAGAGGTTTTATGGATTCAAGTTCATCAAATATGATTCTTCTTCCAGTGAATACCTCTCTATTTACAAATCTCTCCCTATGTGCTTTCTCTGCTTCGTTGTCCACGAATCGGTACTTTGGTAGTTGAGGATTTGATTCTTGCGCAGAGCTTTCCCCTTGCTTTCTCTTTCCCTTTGACGCGAGCCATTGGAAGAAGATGGAAGGAGCGGAGAAGGGTCAGAAATGGAGGAGGAGGAGGAGGAAGATCCTTAGGTTTCCCGGGTGAGAATGGAGTGGTCGGCGGAAGAAACGGTCGACCGATATTTAAAGGGATAGAAGAAAAACCCTAGATTTTGGGTTTAAAACGCGGTTCGCGGGTAATTCGGTATACCGAAAATTATTTCGGTATGCTGAAATTATCCTCAGGAAATTTCGGATGATGAATTGGTACATGCTTCGGTGTACCGAAAAACAGATACAGGGGATTTCGATATGCCGAATTCAACCATCTGAAAAATCTGTCATAAAAATGGTATACCGATTTATTTTCGGTATGCCGAACCAGTAATTTTCGGCAAATACCTTCGATATGCCGAAAATTCATACAAGGTGATTTTTTATGATATGTCTGATAATTTGCAAATACCTAGATCTCTTCTAATTTTTACAAATTGTTGTTCATCAAGAGGTTTTGTAAATATATCTGCTAATTGTTCCTTAGTAGATATAAATTCTAA
>JAMKQA010001623.1:0-31412 GCA_024699735.1 Posidonia australis | reverse complement strand
ACACACAGGGAAGAACCACAACCAAACAACTCAAACTGAATTAACCATTAATAAACCATATTCAATAATCACAAGAAATCCATGGTTTATATAAAATGGAAAATTCCAGGCACAGATGTTACAGGTTACCATCGGGCCCTGGGGCACTCGATGGATAACTGTTTCACTCTTTGGAATGCCATACAGGACCTCATTGATCGCAAGATTATTGTTACTCAGGATGCAGGATCTGCACCTGCCCCAGCACAAGCACAAGCATAAGCACCAGCACCAGCACAAGCATGAGTATAGTCACACCCTAGCATTGTCAGTCAACCTCTCCCCCAGCACCCTCATCCGGGAGCGCTCGGGACCTCAGGGGTTCACTGCCTTTTCCCTCTTGGATCCGGCTCTTCCCAGCCGGATTCGTCATATCTTATCCACCTTGCCTCTGAACCATTGTTGTCTCAGCAATATCTCTCCTTCCTCTCTAGTTTAGAGTCCATCGTTGGCATGATTCGCCAGGCCACCAGGACAGAGCGCGCGATTACATCACCTACCATGCAATCTCCTCCAGCTCAGCCCATCTGCCTTGAAGCCATGTCTCAGAAAGCTCCTGCCCAACCCATCCAGTTAGTAGCCTACTCCACCATGCCTTCCACCAGCCAACCATTGGCCTGGCTAGAGTTGGCAGCTTGTGCCCCCTGGTCTGGCATTGGCCCCCTGGTTGGCAGCTTGTGCCCCCTGGTCATTAATTTGACTAGGGATACCCACTGGGTACGTATGTTGCAGAGAAATCACGCGGTTCGGATGGGTGTACAAGCCCCCAACTCTGGCCCTAGGGCAAGCCATCTAGTACCACCTCCACCTCAGCAAGCAAGTCAACCCCCAAAGCCCGCCACCGAAGAAATCACCTCCAAACCCCCCACTAGCACTACCAATAAGTCCCCAGATGATCTCACCTCCCAACTCAAGAAAGTCAAAGCCGACATATCCATTTGGGACCTCATCCACACCTCAGCTGAGCACCAGGAAGCCTTCCTCAGGGTATTCCAGGCGGCCCATGCATCCTCCACCATTGAGCCCACAACCCTCGAGAACATGGTAGGCATGATCGCAACGCCTCGGGTTATCTCCTTCTCGTCCCAGGAGTTGCCTTCAGTGGGTACCAATCACAACCAACCACTGTTTGTCACCATGCAGTTCTAGAAGTTCCACATCCCCTTGACACTGGTTGATAATGGTGTAGGTCTAAACATCTGCCCCTTGCGCACTGCAAGCAAAATCGGATTCAAAGTCGTAGACATTGCGCCAGCTGTCAAGGGGACGATCTTTTGACAACACGCACCACGACGCGTTGGGGGTTTTGGTTATTCCTCTAACTGTCGATCCGGCTCAATTTGACGTCGAGTTCTACGTTGTTGATCTCGAACCCGCTTTCAATCTCCTACTTGGGCGCCCTTGGCTGCACAAGCATCAAGTTATCCCGTCAACCCTGCACCGAATGATCAAGTTCTGCTATGGTGACGACGTTGTTGTTGTAATGGCAGAAAACTTTGAGAGGGACGGGGTTGACATAGTCTCTTCAATTGATTTGCAAACTGTCCACTTTGATCCCAAGCCATCAGACGTCCTTTATCGTGTTAACCGCTTTGAACCGATCAATTTCGTTCCAGAGTTCGAGCGTGTTAGCTTCTTGTTTGTTCACAGCCACCCTCAGTTGATGGTTGAGAACCTTTATCATCGATGGGGATACAAGAAGGGAGCACCGCTTGGGCGATATGGTCAAGAGATCATGGAGTCTGTTGAGGCAGAGGAAAGAAGAGATCGCGAAGGACTCGGATACCAAGGACCACGAGGAGGCGCACACAAGCACCGAAGGTTGTTTGTCCCTTTGGATTTGACTAACTTCGTTAGTGCAGGTGTGATGGACCCGAACAGGAATCTGTCCCCAGTCATTGCAGTTCAGCAATAGTAGAGTCTAGTAGAAGACGTCGAGTGGGTCTGCATTGAAGACTATTACTCAGATGAGGATACCCTGAGCATAGTTGAACCAGACCCCAAAGGCAGAACAGAGCATTGACAGGTAGCAGTCCCAGTGTCTCCTTGTCTAGCTTTGCCACCCCCAATAGCAGCAGTACCACAGCCACAACCATAGTCAGTCACAGCAGTAGTATCACAGCCACAGCCAGTCACAATCGCAGTAGTAGTATCACAGCCAGTCACAGTAGCAGTATCACAGCCACAGTCAGTCACAACAGTAGTATCACAGCCACAGTCAGTCACAACAGCAGTATCACAGCCACAGTCAGTCACCGCAGCAGTATCACAGCTAGTCACAGTAGTAGTAGAGCCACCGATTTCAGTCACAGTCAGCTTCAGTCATAGTATCAGCGGCCCAGATGCAGCAGTACGACAGCAGTAATATCCTGGCCCTTCCTGATCCTAGACCTTTGGTGCAGTCGGAATCCTGCACTTATTATGTTGACTTTGCCTTGGACGAGGAGTGTTGCAGCTATCGAGGCCCATGTAGACATAGTGCTCAATGACCTGGAAGTGTTGTTCCAGGAACAACTAGCTGTCTTGGCAGAAGACGCAGTCGAAGAGGACAGGAAGAGGAAAGGAAAGGTAGTAGCATCAGAGCCAGAGCTCGCCCCACCCCAGAAACACCAGGGACCTCCAGCAATCATGGTTATGGAGGAGGGCAGAACAGTCAAGACTAGACCACAGGAGATGATCTCTAAGCAACCGGGAGGCAAGTCTGGATGGTATGTGTAGCACAAGCCTCGCCTTCAGATAGGCGAGGGGCAAAAAAAACACCTTGAGGTAGGCTCCTCAGAGAGCCTGCAGAGCAACCCCTAGTGTGGTCACCAATCAAATGACTGTCAGGAGGAAATTGTTGTAAATAGTATAGAAAATCCAAAAAAAATAGAAAAAATGCAAAAAAAACAAAAATATTAGAAGTACTGTAGAAGAAGGAGAAGAATAGGCCAGCACCGCAATAGAACAGAAGAGCATAGGGTCGGAGCCCGCGCAGTGCAGTTACAAGGGTACAAGAGTTAACGTGACCCTCCTCAAGTGCAAACAGGGGCAAGAGTCGGAGCAGGTCCTTTCATTTGATGTCACCGACTCGGTATTCCAAGAGGAGTTGTTATCAGAGCTAATAGCATACGGGGAGGAGGATGACACAGGTGTCGATGATCCAAAAGATGCACCAAAGTTCCACCCTCACAACGATGATCCAGAAGGACCAAATTTGCATGTCGAGGAGGACATAAGGGTGGTGAACATCAGCGCACCAGGCAATGTAAAGGAAGTCCGCATCAGTGCCAGATTGTCACCACAGGCAAGGGTAGATTTTATCACATTTCTGAAGGAGTACAGTGATGTTTTTTCCTGGAGTTATGATGATATTGTCGGACTAGATGTTGAGGTAGTTGTGCACAATCTGTCGTTGAAGCCTGACGCCAAACCAGTCAAGCAGAAACTCAGCAGATGGCGCCGGCAGTGACTTCTTAAATTAAAAGAGGAAATCATGAAGCAACACCAGGTTAAATTCCTAAAGGTCGTCCTCTACCTAGAATGGCTGGCCAATGTGGTTCCAGTGCCGAAAAAGGACGAGCAGGTTTGCATGTGCATTGACTATAGAGACCTCAACAAAGCGAGCTCGAAAGATGATTTCCCACTACCTCACATTGATGTACTGATGGACAACACCGCAAGGCACAAAATGTTATCATTCATGGATAGATTTTCAGGCTACAATCAAATTAGAATGGCAGAAGAGGATATGGAAAAGACATTATTCATCACCCCTTGGGGGGTCTTTTGCTACAGAGTGATGCCATTCGGACTTAAGAACGTCGGTGCTACGTACCAGAGAGCAATGACAGCACTTTTCCATGACCTCATGCACCAGGACATTGAGGTGTATGTAGACGACATGATTGCCAAATCCAAAGAGTCTAACGACCACCTCGCTTGCCTAAGAAAGTTGTTTGACCACCTCTAGAAGTTTAAGCTCCGGCTGAATCCCAGCAAATGTGTGTTTGGCGTGACATTAGGAACGCTCCTTGGGTATATAGTCAGCCAAAGGGGAATTGAGGTCGATCCCAGTAAAGGCAAAGCTATCATTGATATGACACCTCCAGCCACAGAGAAAGAGGTCCGAGGTTTGCTCAGGCGCCTACACTACATCAGCCGGTTCATCGCCCAGCTCACTCCCACATGTGAGCCAATCTTCAAGCTCCTGAGGAAGAATGCTCAGATTACCTGGAATGTGGAGTGCCAAGCCGCCTTCGACAAGATCAAACAGATGCTAGCCAGGCCACCAATCCTGGTTCCCCCGACACCGGGACTACCACTCCTCCTCTACTTATCAGTCACACAGTACTCCATGGGCACCGTATTGGGTCAGCACGATGAGACAGGCTGAAGGGAAAGGACGGTGTACTATCTGAGCAAAAAGTTCAATGATTGTGAAGCTAAGTATACCACCATTGAAAATGTTTGCTTATCCTTAATCTAGGCCACCCAAAGCCTGCAACACTATATGATGGCGTATCCAGTTTTACTGTTATGCCGACATGACCCGATGAAATACTTGTTCCAGAAACCAGCACTGGTAGCCATATGCATCAAGTGGTAGGTTTTGTTATCCCAATACGACATCACCTTTATGGCACAGAAATCTGTGAAGGGGCAGGCCTTAGCAGATCACCTGGCTGACTTGCCGTTACCAGAGTATCAGCCCTTGCAGACCCAGTTTCCTGACAAGGACATATTATTCGACATGGATGATTCAGGGCTCGGGGAGCCAGATAAGTGGAAGCGATGGCGCCTCTACTTTGACGGGGCAGTAAAAAAGAGAAGTCAGGGTATCGAGGCAGTGTTGGTGACCCCCCAAGGGCAGCTTATCCTATTTTCCATGAAGTTGTCGTTCCGATGCACCAATAACAAGGCAGAATATAAGGCATGCATCCTTGGCCTGTAGGCCGCATTGGAGCACGGGGTACGGGAACTACAAGTCCACAGTGACGCCTTGCTGATCATATCCCAGGTGAAAGGGAGTTGGAAGACAAAAGACCCAAAGCTAGTGCCATACCACTCATATCTCCTGAAGCTCATGACAAAATTCGAGGATATTTCTTTCTCCTTTATGAACAGAGCCAAGAATGCATACGCAGATGATTTGGCAACCTTGGCATCATGGTTGTCCATTCCGGACGATCATGTGGTGGATGTGTCGGTGACCCAGGTGAACTACTCTGTGTATTGCATGAGCATCGAAGAGGCGTGTCCAATTGAAGAGCTTCCCTGGTACCACGACATCAAAGTTTTCTTGCAAACTGGGAACCTCCCACCTAATACCCCAGCCACTGATAGGAAGACTATGCAGGGACTTGCGTCAAAGTATGTCCTTGGAGGTGGTCGTTTATACAGAAGATCCTACAACCAGATGCTGTTGAGGTGTGTAGACCGAAAGGAAGCCGATACCCTAATGCTACAGATTCATGTCGGAGTGTGCGGCCCGCATATGAATGGGATCCTGTTGGCCAAAAAGATCATGTTGCAAGGCAACTACAGTCGACCATGGAGGCAGATTGTTGTCATTTCGTCCGAAAGTACCACAACTGCTAGATCCACGATAACCAGATCCATGCTCCTCCCCATCAGCTGCATAATATGTCTGCGCCTTGGCCCTTCTCAACGTGGGGTATTGACGTCAATGGAGCCATCCATCTTGCAGCCTCTAACAGACATCACTTCATCTTGGTAGCAATTGACTATTTTACCAAGTGGATAGAAGCGGCTTCCTACAAGGCGATCACCGCCGTGGTTACAGAGAAGTTTATTCGGAATAATATTGTAGCCCGGAATGGAGTTCCCCACTCCCTCATTTCGAACAATGGGAAGAACTTCGTAACCAAAAGGGTGGAAGATTTCCTACAGAGCCTTCACATCAAGCATCATAGGTCCTCCCCGTACCATCCACAGATGAATGGCGCCGTGGAGTCTGCCAACAAGAACCTTACCAAAATCCTGAAGAAGATGGCAGAAACTCACCGGGATTGGCACGACCAGCTCCCCTACGCATTGTGGGCCTACAGGACATCCATCTGGACTTCTACAGGGGCAACCCCATACTCTTTGGTCTATAGGATGGAGGCAGTTCTCCCTATTGAGGTAGAGATTCTGTCACTCAGGATCCTAAGGGAGGCAGAGCTAGAAGAGGCAGAATGGGTCGAAGATCGGTGCATACAGCTGAACCTTATAGACAATCGCAGATTGCAGGCCTTGCACCATGCTCAGTGCTATCGGAAAGGCATGGCCAGGTCTTATCAAAAGAAGGTCCGACCTAGAAGCTTAGCACCCGACGACTTGGTTCTACGAGCTATCCATCAGCCCGATGCCCATGGAAAGTTCTGACCCAATTAGCGAGAACCCTTCATTGTCAAACAGGTTTTCTCTAGAGGAGCCGTTATCTTGGAGGATATGGACCACATCGAGCAGTCTGAGCCAGTTAATACCTACTACCTGAAGAAGTATTACCAGTGATTGGGTCCCGACACTGAGCAAAGTCCTACCCCTTTGTATCCGAGCACCCCGCATCATTGCATTCTGCATTTGTAATCTGCATCCTAGCATTTGTTCATTCTGTTTCAATGTACTCACACCAAGTTATTATAGCAAGCATGCCTGCATGCACGCAACGCATACACCCAACATTCATGTTTTAGATTCTTGTATTAGCGTACATGTGCATGCACCATCTACATTTTTATCCAATGATGAAATCGGAAAAGCTTAGCCTACCTCAAGAAAAGGTTCTTATCTTCTGAGGAATTTTATCCGGATCGTCTAGCAAGTGAGGAAGCCACCCATCATCATGAGCTGGACGTAGTTTTCAAACTCTCCAAGGACCCACACCACCAAGAGGGAGATAAAATGCTAGGGTGTGAGCGAGAGTAAGCAAAAAAATCATAATGCATAGAGGGCACATAAGAAATGAGAAGACAGAAGTCGAAGATAGAAGTCTAAGACAGAAGTCAGCCCTAGAGAGAGGTGTGTGAGCCGACTTTGCCCCTACTGTACCTCAGGGAGGAGTTGGAGCATACACTTGAGCCACCACGCCATTGAAGGACTAGCCCCCCTTCTTAGTAAGCACCTCCCACCTTGGCGTTCATTACCCCCAACAGGAGTAGAGTGAGCCCACACACCTATGAAGGAGTAAAAGAAAAGTCGATAATATAAAAAGAGCAGGTGTGGAACCCGAAGAGTTTTATGCGATGTCCTATCCATGTCACCATTTAAACACTTGCCACCCAACTATCCATCATTTCAGTATCCACTGTCCTAGCACAACCACCCCGCCACCCAGAGTGCCACTCGTCAATTAAAGGTCTGGATAGAGTCCTTCGGGTAACAAGATCCGCCCATTCCCTTTCTGGTAGACATCAAAGCTTTCCTAATGCTAAGGGCCCAACATAACTAAGTAAGCACAATCCATGCATCTGCATCTACATTTTCCCTCATCGCCGTGATCGAGGGACAAGACTTTGCCTAGTCGTCAGCCAGGGGCATGTCAGCTGCCCTCTCAGCTGACATCGCCAGCCCACCTCCAGTACCAAGGGCATGTCAGCTACCCGCATGATTCACCTCTAGCTAGGGGCATGTCAGCTGCCCATTTGGTTGACCTCAGTAGAGCATCCACAGTGAGGGGCATGTCAACTGTGTTTTGGCAAGTAGGCACTTTACTAGGCATGTCAGTCTATGAGCTTGGTGTGAATCGGTAGCTCCATACAGAAGGTCAGCAAAGGAAATGAATAGAGACAGGTCATCGAACTCAGCAACACTCCTGATCAAGATTTCGGAAACCAGGGAACCTCAGCTTGGACCCTACGTCCGAGAGCCGCGTAGCAACTGCACGTCGGACATGCGCGTCTGTGCCAGGGACACCAGTGGCCGACTTGTAGCAGAATGTGCCCCCCCACATACCCTCGCGGGGCCAGATCCGGCAAGTCATGATAATGTATCCAATTTACGTCCTCAAAAGGAGTAGACGTTTTGGGCCAATCCCAATGATACAGGGGAGCTATTCAAAGAAGCTAGTCACAGGAGGAAATGGGAGGGCACATAGTGAAAAGGCCTATGTTCTTCATTTAAATTCAAATGCATGAGTACAATCATTGAAAGAAATTACAGAGATGTGCTACATATACTTGAATCAGTTTTTCTCTCCAATTCGAGGCCTCTTCGAGCTCCTAGCATTGTTGAACAGAGGAGCGCCAGGAGCTACTCCGCTGATTGGCCAGTCCACCTGTGTATATGCCTTATATGCCTCAGAGCAGCCCATGCCTCTCACCAGAGTTAAGTCACTGGAGCTCACACCGGTTCGTAGCAGACGAGCCAACTCAGTAGTCATGGTAGTCGAATTCTGGGGATACAGTTGGAACATGGTAGGCATGGGAGATTGTTTAAAAGCATCCTGGCAGAAACCAAACTGGTGCAGGGCACGAATAGGGTGATACTCCACTCCTTCAGTCAGGCCGGGAAGTACAACCACCCTCATGTCAATATCATTGAAGAATGCAGTGAAGGACTCCACGATCAATGGAACGATCCGCCAGGTGATCAAACTCCCGGACAGTCCCTCTAGTTTCTCATAGAATTCCCGTACTCCAGTGATGGTCCGAGAATGCCTGCTCAGGATGTAAGCCTCAAATGCTAGCCTTTGGGGGCGCAAAACCTAGACTCTCATGTGAGCCGCCAGCCATACCTGTCCAAGCAGTAAATCAGTATACTGATTTGCCAATAGCAGCAGAATTCATAGTTACCTGCACTAATTCCACAACCATAGAAGTGGCGACACCAGTGGAGAGCACGATCCAGGCCCCAGTAAGTCTCAGCCAGGATAATGGGAGCCAGATTTATTTGTTTGCTCACCACTGCCAAGGTGATCTCAGCTACCTCAATCACTACAATCATCTGGCCATGACTAAATATGAGCTCCCCGAGAAAACGAAGGATGAAGCCATTCAGCCAGAGGTCGTCGCCTAGCATAGAGCGCCTCATGACCACTTCATCAAGGAAGTCCAAGCGCAGCATGGGTTCAGAGCCGTCTGTACAGATTAGGTGCCTTCCGCATTCTACAGTGTTCAAGCCAATTAGCTGAGAAAGGACGGATGCATACCCATCCTGACGCATGAAGACTCGGGGCCCTAGTAGTCGTGATAGGCCACAGATTCACCTGGTTTCTTCCAATGTAACGGTCAGCTCCTCACGACCAAATCAGAATACATGGTGGGTCGGTTTCCAAAATCTAGACACGGCACTTAGGAGATATTAGTTTACCTCGATACCCCCGATCTACAAGAGACGCCCGGAGATTCCCCAACACCGCAGTCTCTTTTGGTCACTATTGGAAAGCATGCCGATCCAGTACGTCAGCACATCCGAGCAGTGGGGAGGAGTAACCATTGTTGGGAAACCCTGGAGAGGCCACAAAAGATGCCACGTCAAAGACCCATGCCTAGCAACTTTCCTACCTTGCCATGAAAGCCTTACCATGCCACCCAAGAGAGGAGCGCTGGTGGAGGAAGAAGCAGTGGAGGAGGCGTCGCTGGAGAAGCAGCAGGTGTCGCTGGAAAAGGAAGAGACGCCGTCGGTGGAGGAAGAGCAGACCACTAAGGAGTTCGAACTGGAGGTAGCATGAGAGATGTGTCCCCTTCATTCATCCAGGGTCAGCCTTAATAGAGGAGGGAGAACAGCCCATGACCACCCACGGGACGACGACCCGTGACTTTGTCAGAGGTCACGCGCGTCATGCTTGCACGCTGAACATGCACGTGTTGGTCAGGAAATTTGGACCCTATGACAGAGGCACTAAGGAGACGTGCGTAACACATGCGCGTATACATCAGGGAATTTGGCCCTTCAACCCAAGACGCTGATGAGGCACGTGTGCCACTTGCGCGTGTACACCAGGGATTTAAAGCTTCATCGAAGCTGCACTGTCGAGGCACGCGTGCCACATGCGTGTGTTGCACAAGGCTTGCCAACCAAGCCACTGCTGTTCTGAGAGTTGGCCTAACTGGCTCAAAGGTATTGAGGACCAGCTACATACACAAAGCACAAGAGCCAAACAACAAGAAGCAAGAAATTTGAAAAGCATTCATCAGTCACTTAAAAAGCATTCAAGTTTACATAATTCAGGCTTACAGTCAAAAGGTTTAAAGATACAAAACTCAAAGTTACAGTTATTTAACAGATCAATCCCAAGCCTCATCTTCACTCTCATCCAGTTTCCACCCATAAGAAGCATGAGCAGAGCGACGCTCGCCTTTGCACCGAAGCTGCCGGGCAGTCGCAGCTGAGGCCGCTCGAGCACGAGAGGGTGTAGAGGTGGAGGCGCCCATCAGGTCCCCTACAGTAAAGGTATCCTCCTCAAGGTCAATGTTCGTCTCGTCGTCGCTGCTCCCAAGGACAACGTCCTCTAGCTGGTATCCCTGTGATAAGACGGTTAGGCATGTATACAGAATGCAGTAAACACAGAGTAAGGAAAGTGCTCACCTCCCTGCGGGCTTCTCGCCAAGCCTGTTATAGATAAAGGAGACATTGTCAGAATAGTCAGATTTGAGCAGCTGAAGATTAAGGTAGAGGGAAGGATTCATTACCTTGGCCCGCCGCATCCTAGCGTAGAACTCGCTCAGCCTACCCTCGAACCACTGAAACAGAGGCAACTATGTTAGAACAGCCAGAATCATAAGATCAATTTGTGCCACAAGCAATAAATAGAGATTTACCTCGGCCTAGTTCTCCGAGAACCACATATCCTACTATTGTTCCCGAAGGTCCTCCTCGAAGAGGTACGGCTTGCAGTACGGCTAGCAGGACGGAGGATGTACTGGCTTCGATCAACCATGATCTCCGCCGCTATGGAGTGAGCTCGCACACTGGTGGTGGCCCAGGGTACCATCTCAGTGGGAGGTGGGAGCGGAATACTAAACTCCGGAGTAAATTGATGGCGAACCCGACTGGGCAGGTAGAATACAGATTTCTTGAAGCAGAAGAACTTCATCTACTTCCGACGGTAGGTCCGAGTGGAGTTCGGAGGCTCCCAGTCCAGCCCAACGTACCGTTCAAACGGCCTCAGCTCGACCTGTGTAAGGCAAAAGCAGAACACAAGTCAGTCTAGCAGAATATCAGAAAGCACAAAAAGCGGTAAACGAAGGCATGGTTTGTGAACTTACATCGTGGATGGACAACAAGTCCAAGAGGTAGCGGTATGATTCGTAGCTATATACCTTGACTGCTGTGTGGTGGTCCAGCTCGCACCACTGCAGAGGGAGTGGGAGAAGTCTGGGTCGAAGGCAGAAGAAATAATGCCCCCGCATTCAGTGCTCCATCCGCCAGTACTGCAAGCACAAAAGAACAGGTCAGGACTTAATCATACTACTAAACTGAAGAAGACAAGACAAGGGATTACCGTCAACAGCTGATAAAGCCCTACGTGGGACCTTTGGTTTCTCTTCACAACGCTGTCCAGGCCACAGATCATATAGGTATAACTAGCACCTCCCCGGTCATACCGGTCCAGGTGGTCCAGGTCAGCGAGATAAATCAGCCAGTCCACCGAAACACAGTACCCAAAAGTGTCGCAGAACATGAGCGCCATCAGCTCCATCAAAAAGTGGTGTAGCACAAACTCCGCCTCCCTCGACCCCAGTGCTGGATCCGACCAGAACAGGTTCCACTCTCTGATCTAGCTATAGCGAAAGTAGTGTGCAGACCGAGTCAACAGTGGACACTCACGACCTAGGAGTTCGGTGACCTTGGCGAAGCCCAAGGTAGCCTTGCCAACTATAGGCTCCTTCCCGAAGCAGAAGCCTGTCAATAGTGCCCAATGCTCCGGCAGAATCGTCATCTCGCCTAAGGGAAGATGGAAGGTGTGCGTCTCATGCCGTCATTGCTCCGCAAGCGCCCAAAAGAAGTCGTAATGCCTGTGAACAGCCCGAAAGCGTAGAAGACTCCCGAATGGAGTGCGGTGCAACAAGAACTCCTTCAAAAAGTCGGGGAGCCACTCAAAGTGCTCCAGCATCGGTGCCTAGAGACACCGCATCACCCACCCAGTATCGCTAACCTAAGGGGCAAAGAGAGGCAAAGTCAGAAATAGTAAAACCATGCAAATTTGTGAAGAACAGAATATTGCTTACCTCAAAGCTATCGCAGTTGCTGATATGGTTCTTGTCCAGCAACTGGCCCCCAAAATTGTCGGATTCCTGCCAAAAGAGATTCAGTTCAACAAAAAAGCATGCATAAAGGAAAGACCAGAGTAGGTGGAGTTTTGGGCTTTCTTACGTCTTCAGGGATGTTGGGCATCACCTCCTCCGATGTCCGGGAGCTAGAAGTGGCCTCGGATCGTGAATTGAACCCACGACCTTGAGCCTGCGAGCCGGAAGGCACCCTGGACCCTGAACTAGACTCGTGATCTCGGACCCGCGAGCTGGAGCTACCCCGCTTGCCTGAGTCACCTCTACCTCGAAATTAGAGTCAGACTGCATGAAACAAAGATCAGTCCGAGGCAAGAATACCAGGACTGATTGCATTGAACATTGTGGCATGAAACATCACTTGCTCAAGGAAAATCGAGATATTATGAAGCCCAGTCGCTACATGGTTCAAAAAAACAGTAAGTATCGTGACATTCCTCCAAGCAAGCATATGTTATCCAAGTAATGTCGTTCAAACAAGTGTAATGGTTCTTTTTTCAAGGAAAGTTGACCTTTTTGTAACATTATCCAAGCAGAGTTGTGTGGCATGTATTCAAGAAAATTATGGCATTCCTACAGTGCTCTCCTCAAGGTTAGAGACAAGACCCAACTATAGGGTGGGCGTCGATAGTCACCGACCACCAGCATGGCCGCCGTCCGTCGACCCCCAGCCAGACCTCCTCACCAGGGCCAACCACCCATCGCGGATGGCCAGCAGCCTACGAGCTCCGGTCGAATTGCACCCGCCAACTGTCTGCCAAGCCAATGGGAAAGCTCTGACGACCGACGATGAGGGGAGGTGGGATGGCCGTTGCAAACGGACAGAAGAAAGGGAAGGAAAAACGAGGCAAAGCAAGATGGCACAACCAACAAATGGAGATGAGGAAAACGAGAGAGGGGAGAGGGTTACCATGACGTCGCTGCCGCTCCAAGCCCCTCGCGCAGCAGACCTCCTCACCGGGACCACTACTCCCCACGCCCGTGCAGCACCACTTCCATTTCCCCGCGCCCTCGCCGCCACTCCTCCTCGCACCGATAGCGCGCACTCAGCCTTCATAGGAGCCCGCCGTGCCCGAGCCTTACACCCGCCCTGCTCTAGCAGCCGCAGCTCCCGCACCGCTCCGCCGCTCCACGCCCTAGCCGCCGTACGCGAATGAGAAGAGGAGGTGGGAGATGAGCAGACGAAGAAGGAGGGAGGAATGATTTGTTTGTGTTGTTGAAAAATTTAAAATGCACGTTTTGTTTTGTTTAATGGAAGAAAGAATGCAGAAATTTGGAGAAGAGGACCAACAACCATGCATCCATTCAGACAGGGGTAACTGCCGTGGGTCTAGACATGGAAAACGGGCTGGATTCGACAAAAACACCCGCGGGTCGGGCCGGACCCGCCTGGTCTAGCCTGGGCCCGGCAAAAACACCCGCGGGCAGGGCCGGGCCAGACCGGTCGGCCCGCCTAGGCCCACCGGATAGGCTCATTTCGGCCCACGGGAACCGATCGGGTCGGGCCGGGCCGGCCCGCGCTGTGTGCAGAAAATGGTCGTCGGCCCGTGGGCCCGGACCGGCCCAGATGCGAGCCATGGGCCGTGCCGGGCCCATGGCCCATGGCCTGTTGCGGCCGGGCCCATGGCCCATGGCCTGTTGCGGCCGGGCCGGCTGTTTCATGGGCCGGCCCGAATTCCATGTCTAAGTGGGTCTCCATAAGTTTTGAAGATTTTGTTTATGTCCCTTTGCAGTTTTTGCAAAACTTTTGACCAAACTGCAATTTACCCAGTGAAGGGAAGAATCGACCCTCAGCAATTAGAAGAGCCAGAAAAGTCCACGCAGCCTCCAAGACTCGAGATAGGGTTTTTGGAACAAGAATCGCCACCTAGGTCGGCCCCGACACTCAGTTTTGTAAATTTTTACAATAGTTTCCAGAAATTGCAAACAGGTCCCTAGACTTCTTCAGGTGCCAGAAAATTCCCTCTTGTCAGGGTCCACCTACTGGAACAGATACAGTGATCAGACCTTCCGTTCCTCTGGAAAATTCTTAAATGGGTCAAACTAAAATTTTTGCGAAAGGCCCCTATAATTTCTATGTTGATCAAGAGCCCAGCGCATGCAATCGGAAGCGATGGGAATACTTCAGGTGTATAGCCAGAGCATGAGCATCGCCAGGGGAACAGTAGTTTGAGTCCAGAGGACAGTCTGGGGAAAATTTACGAAAAAACCCCTACTATTTCCTCAATTGCAAGGAGGTCCAATCTTACCAGAACAGATTGTCTACTAGATCTGATTTCCTTTGGGAGACAGAAATGCCCCATTACATCAGAATCCAATTTGTGCTCGAACATTTTCAGAACTTGATAGTTTGAGGCAAATTACCGTTTTACCCCTATCAGCGTGTAGAGGAATTTTAAGCCCTGACCACCTGCTAGAAGCTCTCGCATACAGTTTGTAGAGGTACCCTTTGGAGCAAAGTCAGTTGCATACAGAATTCAGTGGAATCTGGTAGATTATATATTTGCCCCTACCTTGCCGAAGTGCAGAGCGCACCCCGAGCTAGGCAGCCTCAGACCAGTAGCTTGTTTTCTCTCTTTCTTGGCGGTTCCCATCCGTTGCCTGCATCCTAGTAACGACTCAGTTAACTCTCTCTTGGTGGTTCCCAGCCGTTGCCTATATCCTGGTAACGACTCGGTTCACTCTCTTTCTTGGTGGCTCTCAACCGTTGCCTGTATCCTGGCAACGACTTGATTCACTCTTTTTGGCCGCTCCTAGTCAACCTATCTGTACACTGACAGTGATTAGGTTCTATCTTTTCTCTCTTTGTCGGCCAAGCAAGTTCGATAACTTGCCAGCTCTCCTCTTTCTGTCCACTCCTAGTCAACCTGTCTGTACACCGGCAGTGACTAGGTTCTATCCTTTCTCTCTTTATCGACCGACAAGTCCGATAACTTACCAGCTCTCCCCTTTCTGTATGCTCCTAGCCAACCTATCTGTACACCGACAGTGACTAGGTTGTATCCTTTCTCTTTGTCGGTCGGGCAAGTCCGATAACTTCTCAATTCTTCCCTTTCTGTCCGCTCCTAGCCAACTTGTCTGTACACCGACAGTGACTAGGTTGTATCCTTTCTGTCTTTGTCGGTCTGGCAAGTTCAATAACTTGTTAGCTCTTCCCTTTCTGTCAGCTCCTAGCCAACCTGTTTGTACACCGATAGTGACTAGGTTCTATCCTTTCTCTCTTTGTCGGCCCGGTAAGTCCGATAACTTGCCAGCTCTCCCATTTCTGTCTACTCCTAGCCAACCCGTCTGTACACTGATAGTGACTAGGTTCTCTCCTTTCTCTCTTTGTCGGCCTGACAAGTCCGATAACTTGTCGTCCTCTAAGACCCCATTCGAGCTAACAGGACCTAGGATCCCCCTTTTATTTTGGGTTGGTACCACTAAATACCTGGATGACTTCCATCACCAGTCACCTTTTCGGTCGGCAAGCCCATCAGCCTTGCCACGCCCCTTTTCTCCTCAGGCCGATAACCGAAACTGTCTGGCGATGAGTCCGTCAACTTATCAAGCATCATAGCATTTATTCACATATGCATATACCAACTAGCATCTACACAGTACATGCATCGTAGTCAGGCATTTCCCACATCACTAGCATATCACATCTGCAATGCACACTTCATCAGTATCCATTTACAACACAGTAGCACTCTAGCATGAGCAGCACATTTACACCAGCATTCGCGTCGCTCGAAACCATGTGCATACCTACCTAGCTTCGGCACATGATCACATTGACATTCTAGAGGGACACTACCTGCATTAGCATCTGCACCTCGGCACATGAGTCACGACCTTTGATGCATCTACTAGATAAGTGGCTTATGGTCAATAGCAAGTTTCTTTCCTGTTTGACCTGGACGAGGTGTCTCCTCTCAACCCTGAGCAGCGGTCTTGTTTCCCTCAACCTCGCTCAAGGAGGGGCATCTGTAGACACCCCGGTTTCTGGCCAGTGTTGGCAGACGGACCTGGCGAAGGACACAACTGGACGACTGATCCGGATTTCCCCCAATTCCCCAACCAGGCCCATACACCTAAACCAACCTAGAAAACCCCTAATTACCCTTAACCAACTAAGCCCAAAACCTAGAAACCGGCTCCTGTGCTCTGGCCTAATGACATGCACGGCCCGCATGTGCAGCCCAAGCACGCGTCAGGGCCAGGGCAACACTGCCAGTGCCTCCTGACTGGTCACTTTCATTGTACGACCTCGTACCTCGTACAATCGACGCCATGCACGCAATGCCGACTTGTCACCTGGCGTGCCTGACATCCTGGAGCTTGCCCACGCCCTGTCCTCAGCCACCCACACCCTACGCTGCTTCCGCCGACACGCAAGGCCTACAGCGGCGCCGGCGAGCCCTCTCCTGCCACCCCTGATAGTTGCACCATGCCCTGCCATCTCCACCTACCGCCAGGAGTCACGACCAAAACCATGGGGAGCACCTTCAGTGAGAGACACCAAGCATTTGTGAGGGAGACGGAGATTTTTCCAGTCATTCGTGCAAGGAGAACCCAAGGGAGAACTTTGCCGGAGAACATGAACCCAACACCCAACTCTGAGCCAACTCCTTTCTACGCCTCCAGTGAGCATCCCGCTCAATCCTTAAGTGATCCCAACAACCATTGCAACCTCCCCAGTCGCCCAGTCACCGTGTCCATCCCTCTCATTGGAGCCCGCCGTCCACTGGCGCCAACGATGTTCAAGGGCGCCAACGATGTTCAAGGCCAACAACAGGTGGCAATCTTTTCCATCTCATTGAATGGTAATCTAGGAGTGTGCATTCCGCTTTCCTGCACCCTTGCTTGCGGTTTTCCCCATCATTTTGTTGCATCCCGCATTTCTCCCCGTCGACGGACGACGCCAACGACATCCCTCTTCCTCCCTCCACCTCTCGAAGCGGTCGAGTTGGTCCTCTAGGCCAGAAGCCTCCCATGGAGGTTCGCCGGAGGAGGATTAGTGCTGACATCGGCGACGAAGGAGGGGGAAAGAATCCACAGCATTTCATTGGTTTCACGACATTTGCATCTTCTCTTGGTGGTCCTCCCAAGCTACCAGACACTCCCCCATGCCTGGAGATGCTCCGCCTTCTGGGGAAGAAGCAATGAATGAGGCAGGCCTGGCCTGGCCCTGTTTCATGCACGCGTCGTGGGTGCGCGCCCCACATGTGCATATGGACCAAGGCATAGATAGGTTTAGGTCCCCACCAAACCGGGATCACCTGTCCTACTATAGGCCATTCATGCACTTTTTATTACCCCTTGCATTGTTTTCATCTTCTGATTTACTTAAAGCGTGTGTTTTCCGTTGTTTTAGTTTTCCGTATATGTTGGATTCTCAATTTTTAGCCTATATGAACCTTTGCACTTTCCATTTCGATCACATCTTGTTGGCCCTCTGATGTGGTATCTTTGGGTTGTGGGTATGGCCATGATGGCAAACGGTCGTGGCATCTCTGGGCACGCGCGTTTGAGCTGCACAAGTGACGCCTGCGTGGCACATGCGCGGGTCTTCTAGGGGGTAACTCCGATGTAGCCTAGCACTGGGCCCACCTAGTTTGAATCTTGTGCTTTACTCGTTGTTTCCCGATTCGATTATACTTTTCTTTTAGCTTGGTTTGTTACCTTAATCGTATGATTTATTACTCTTGCATCATCCATATAACCCCATTAACCAGCATCAAGTGCCTACATTTCCATGCACGCGAGTGAGATACCGTGAAAGACCGACTCGTCGGGTGTGCGGGCGTGCCTAATACCTTCCCCGCACGTAATAAGAGTCCTTACCCTTCCTATTTTGCATTCGATTTCGATTTTCGATCTTTCGATACGGTTTTCCTCGTCTTTCCGTTTTAAATAGACTAGGTGGCGACTCCATGTTTTCGTTTTCGCACAGTTTTCGGTATTTTCGAGTCATTTCTCTTTCACCCTTGGAACCACCAGACTCGTCGTGGCCTTACCGACTCCCATGTGGTCCCGATCGCTTGGGGAGCGCAGTCCTCCTCCACCGGCATTGTCACACCATGTAATTAATTGTAATATAGCATAAATGGTTTAATAATGGATAATCTTTTGTTCTTGGTAATTGTGAGGATTTGGTTAGCTTACTGTGCACCTGGTTGTGATTCGGGACCAATGTGGAGTCTGGTTTGAGGATGCACAGTTGCCTCGGTTTGCATGCCCATCTTTTCTTCTTTTTCTTTCTTTCCTTTTTCTTTCTCTCTCTCTCTCTCTCACGAGCCCTCACGACCCCTGTCTCCTTCTTCTTCTTCACCCAAACCCGTGCCACCAGAGACACCAGCCCGTGCCTCCCCGTCTCTTCCAACGTGATGGGTGGCCAGCACCATACGGGAGGAGGAGGAGATAAAGAGGAAGGAGGCAACAGTGGATGGAAGCTGCGAGAGAAAAAAAGCAAGAGAGAAAGGGGTGCGCGAGCCAGAGCGAGAGGAGGAGAACTGAGCCGTGGTCCACTGATGGGGAGGAGCTTCGCCAGGGCAGGAGAGACTTGCTGGAGCTGGGGGGGAAACTCGCTGGAGGAGGTACGCAACTCCTCTTCTCCCTCGTTCTCTTCTTATAACCTAATATGTTAAATGCATGAAAATGGAAATAAATGCAAGTAAAATCGTAGAAAAATAGTAGAATTGATGAGAATGTGTTGAATAGCACGAATATGTAGATATCATGCAGTTAGGATGAAAATTAGTAGGGTTATACGAGATTTAGGGATGTAAGCTATAGTAAATGTTAATGAGCTTCACCCATTTGTGATTTTCGTATGAACTGCATAGTTAATGGATTGATGAATGGTTTGAGGGATTTTGAAGTAGACTCAAGGGTCTACACCTCATGATTTATTTGCATTTTGTGATACTTGTTTAAGGAGTCCGCTGGAGGCTCCCACTTCTAACGAACGAATGGTTAAGTTGGCAGGGACCGTGTACAGAACACAGGAGATTCGGCATGCCGAACTAGATTCAGCATACCGAATCCCTATCAATTTGTACAGTGACACTTGGTTTCGATAGACCGAAAACCATCGATCAACTAAAACAGGGGGTTTCGGTATACCGAAAGTATTCGGTATACTGAATCAGTGATTTTCGGTATACCGAATCTTAATTCGGTCTGCCATTTTCATCCCCTGGCCCATATGGATAAATGGGCATAAATGATGGAAACAAAGGTTTTAAATGGACAATGAGTATGTGTTAATGGTGTTTTCCCCATGCAAATATCATGGAGGAATATGGAACCTAAATAAGTGTATTTGGGAATGGTTTGGGGGTTTAAGACCCTAAAAATGAATA
The DNA here is from genome assembly GCA_024699735.1 of Posidonia australis. Classification (NCBI taxonomy): domain Eukaryota; kingdom Viridiplantae; phylum Streptophyta; class Magnoliopsida; order Alismatales; family Posidoniaceae; genus Posidonia; species Posidonia australis. The sequence continues at coordinate 11,812 of JAMKQA010001623.1, read as the reverse complement.
AGAGTGATTAAATGTGTGGTTTTGGGCATGAGACCCGATTCTATGGTTTTAAAACATGATTTTCAGTGAATTTGAGCTAAGACCCCAATAGAGGGTCATGTGTTGCATGGAAAAGATTCCTGCAACGAAAAGAATGAAATGAAAATGATTTTGAAAAGAAAAACTTAAAGAGTTTTGAAAATAAAACACTAATAATGTGTTGAGAAACCACGAGGGTTGGTATCGACAATGTGATAGGAGTATGAGACTCCAATGAAACCAATTGTCAGATACAATTGTGGTTGTCGAGCTTGAGACGGTGTAGGCTGGGCCTAGGAATATGAGACCTAGGTGTCTAAGTCATTGACAATGTAGGCTGAGCCTGGGTTATTGAACCTAGTTGTTTGTGTCACCGATAGGACGACAAATAAAGACGTATCCCCGTGCATCTATGAAAGGAAATTGAGGCCAATGGGTCGAGGCAGTGTCCTCCCGCACGGGGAACTTGACTGCGGTAGTGCAGGGAGGAAATGGTGTCCTCACCTACTGCTTGTGTGTCTGGTTACCCCTGATCAAAGTAACATCAATAAGTAAAGTGGAAATGAAAAGAAAAGTATGTGATTTCGAGAAAATGAAAAAGGAATGGCTTGGCTGGGATTGGACTTGTGAATGGTCCTAAAATCTTAGAAATGAATATGAATTGTGTTTTAACCAATTACTAATTAATGTTTGTGATTTTGGTTTTGAACCCGAGAGGCATTGTGTCTAAGGCTGGATCTGGTCAAAAATGTAGATTTCTCAGAATATGAGAAATGTTTTGAAAAAGTATGAAAGTGAAAGAAAAGATGAGCTTTGGGAAAATATAGCTTTGGAAACGAATTTCCAAATGTTTTTAAAAGAAAAGGGAAAGTGAATTTCGAGAAAAAAAAACATAAATCTGGGAACAAATTCCCAAGTGATTGCAAAGGAAAAGGAAATAATGTTTTAAAATTAGATTTTCAAAAAAAAAATCAAGTTTTATAAATTAAAAGTTGAATTTTTGGAGCTTTTACCGAATTTTGTTGTGTGTGGGTTTGGAGCGCGTACTGGGTGACTTAGATGTCACTCATGCGTGCTTTGTTGGTTTTCAGGTGCAGATCGTGTGCTGTCGAGTTTCGGTGCCGAAGTAAGAGTTTTTAGCCGTACATCGTTTCCTTGTGGTGAACCTTAGTTACAGTTATTTAATTTTACTGTAATTAGTGTAATTTTGCTTATGATATTGTAATCTTGGTAGCGTGCTTAGGATCGAGACGTTACAGTATCCGAACCTCCAAGACGGATATTGATATGGATAATCAATATCCGATCAATTTTCATTCCTAGTAATATAATATCTATATGAGATCGATACACGGTTGATGGTTGCTAAGAGAGTAAAGGATAAGAAGACCTTGGATTTTAATTGAATAATTGAATACTTGAATATAGTAAGGCTTAGATAGTTGGATGTTTGAATGTGTTCAACTTTTTAAATTTTAATTTTTTTAAACTTTCATGGTACATTTGTTTGGATTATTCATTAAATTATACAAGAATAAATTTTATTAGTATGTAGTGGTTGATATAGTTACATTCACATTATACTAAAAAAATACAAGATGTTATACATTTTTTACATTAAAATGGGCCAAACCAACCTGACTCGTACACGATTGGGCTTAGGTTCCAGATTCCTGATTTGATCAAACGACCAGACCAATTTTCAAACGGGTCAAAGCTAAATGGGTTGGGTCAAACCCAACTCAACCCGTCGGGCCAAATGTTAAAATTTGTAGGCCTTAGCACTATATTGTGACAAACTAGACCCTTACTATGTCAACCTTTTAACACTATCTTGGATGTCTAAATGCAATTTCGAACAACCGTTTTTTCGAGAATGGATTTTGATTAAAATTTGGACATCAAATATATGATTTTGGACATTTGTTCTATTTAAGAGTGGATGGTTCTTGATTTTCAAACGTCCCATCAAAAATTTGGGTCTCCATTCCCTCCATGGCAATAGGGTCTCTTACCAAATGCAAACCAGCTGGCCTTATGTTGTGTCATAGCCATGCTGAATTTCAGCTAGAGCTCATTGCTATGTCCAACCTAGGGTTTAAAAACCCGACCATAGCCATGGCCACTGGCACTTCGGAAAATCAGGTCATGTTGGTCCACTGCCTTATTGGATTGAACCAAGTGGTCTGCAGGCACCCCCCAACTCATTTTCCAAGGCTTATATGTCATTGATAAATTTTAAATGGACCACCACTCGTTATGAACTAGATGATAGTAGATGATAGGCCTGTTAATGGGTGTTGGGCCAGGACTAGGCCCAACCTTGTCAAAGTTTGTAAAGATCTTAACCAAGCCATGCCCATGGTCCAGGGTAATTCTAGGTGGGTAGGGTTGTATCTAAATGGCCAATACTCAACCCAAGTCCAAATTGATTTTGAAAAAAAAATAAACCAATTAAATTTTGGGCCAAGCCTAAATGGGTCAAAAGCCCCATAACATAGTTTCAAACCCGATCAAAGATCGAACTGAGGGTCCGTTTGGTAGAGTTTTTGGATAATTTTTAAGCATATAGTTTCTCTCCATTAGGTATAATGGCCAAATAGTTCTACCAAATACTACCAACTTCTTAGAAGCATGTAGCTTTTGAAATAATAATTCTTTTATATTTTCAAAAGATGGGTTATGACAACTTTTAGTCAGAAGTTAGTTTCTATACTTGGGTTCAAAAAGTGAAGCTCTACCTAACGGACCATGAGTTTGTAAAGCCCATGGCTCGACTCAACTATATTGATAGCCCTAGTAGACGACAATGTCTCCATAGATGACAAGAAGAAATGCAAAATCAAAACTTCCAAATCGCTAAAACTTCTACAAAGATAAACCTCGAATCCAAAGAGAAAAAGCTTTTAATCCATCAAAGCAATAAGTTCTAGTAAATTTTATTGATGAAAAGACTTGATTGATGATTCATCCAAAAGGCTTACATCAGTTTTCAAAATGGAAACATGATCAGAGCCCACATACAAAAATATGTTAGTAAATCTTAAATTTTAGAAACTTAAACATCTCTAAAATTGTAATAGAATATATTAATAGGTAAATTCAAAGTTTGCTCCAAAATATGATCCTTCTATGGAAAAGGCTATTAGAGGCAAATTTAAAGATTGCAGACAAATTCAATTGTGTGTGCATCAAACCATTGCATCATTTTAAAACTTAGGTTTGAGATATGGTGGGTCATAACTAGGAATGAGAAGGGATACAAATTATCCATATCCATGTTTACTAATAGGATTATCATTTCTATAATATTTGTGGATACAGATAGAGTTACATGTATTTTTTAACAAACTTAGTAGATATGGATACCAATAACATTATTTTTGTGGACAAGGATATGGTTATCCGTGTTATTAATAAATATATATTATTGATACTTTATATGCATTAAACTATCAACAGTTATAACGAAGTCAATTGTGCTTCGACGGATACATGCATATATCATTATTGTTTACAGTTATGAGTATGGATACGGATGTCTGTACATATATATTTTTATGTTATACATGTAGAGAATATATATATTATATTGTCAACAGCTATACCTAGGTAATAGGTCACATATTATACGGATATAGATACCATATTTTTGTTATCCCTTTATTCTTCATGGATGAAATTTAATAGGATATACATTATTGTTTTTTTTTGTTAAAAGTTTAAAATGTATTTCATCGACTTAAGGCCCGGTAAGAAAAACATAGCAATGTATGCAATATTACAAAATTGAAGGCATCTGCCCAAAGAAAATATAAGTTCCAAAATTACACCATCAGTAGGGAACTACACTAAAGAAAGGCTCAGAGGCCCTCAGGTGTCACACTGCCTCTTCCAGGGTCAACAGGGGACGAAGGGATATACATTATTGTTACATCGGTAGTCTTTTAATAGCATATGTATACATAAGTAGAAATCTTATTACAGATAAGAAATCTTATAAAAATCAAGGTCTTACCTATATCTAATTTAAGTATTTGGATATATAATTTTCTAATTAATCTTATCCATATTTGTAGATGTCCATTCCCATTGCTTGAAATATCTTTGCCGTATTGATTTTTTAAATATATGGATATATCCATATCTATATCTGAAAAGAGATAAAGATATAGATAACCATACCAGATCCATTTTCATTCCTAGTCATATTTCTATAAGATAGCTTTATCATTTTCTTATCAGCCAATATGAAACTATATTGTCATAATTCCTACATATGTTATTCTCTTGATTCCATAATAAACTTAAACAGACAAACACTATTTAAAACTGAAATACCAAAGCCAAAGATTGTGAACCCACATTATGCATATAAGGAAATTTGTTTTTTAATTAGGTGACATGGGAGAGTATTCTCAGTAAGTATATGCTTAGTTGATAAGCTGTTTGGAGTGATGTACGATAAACACATGTGCAATAGTCTTTAGTTTTACCCTTTTTATATCAATTCTGGACTAGTAGAAGATCCCCAACATTATTGTATATGCTAAATTTTCTGATTTTTCTAAGATTTTACTATATAAATTGCATTAATATTATACTTCAAAATATAAAGTGATTATATTTTCACCATAATCCAATTATAATGACTTCTTCATCTAAAATTCCAAAAGTTTGATGTTAAAATTGTACTACATGTATTATTCAATGATAATCTTGATCTCAAAAATTATGAAATTAAAGTATGTTATGAAATATGAAGAGGATTAAAAGGAAGTATGTTATAAAAGTTTAAATCAAAATAAAGCATATACGACCAAGAAAATACAGCTCAGATATCTTTCCATCGGTGATTTGCTTAAAAAACATAAAAAAGAGATAAAGAAAATAAGAGCAACTGCAATGATAACAGTGGATGTAAAATTAATGATGAATTTTCTTTTCAAATTGTTCCAAGCTATCTTGAATATGGACTGGATCAATCAATGCATCGTCCGCTAAGTAACTGAGAATGCTCATACAAGAACCCAAGAAAAAAAAAAACAATAAATAAACCTAAAAACAACCTCTCTATGTCACCGGAGATCGGCAGACGGGGCAGACACGGCCTTGGTCGAACCACTTTTCCAAGCACTCCCCGTGGAATACATGAGAGCACGGCAGCTTTCTGATCTCATCGCCGTTGACGAATTCACGTAAACAAATGGCACAATTCTTCTCGTGGAAGTGCTCATGGATCCGGCTCTCGTCGTACGTCACCTTCTCCAGCCTCTCGACGCAACTTCTTGGGCTGTCGGGGGTGGCCTCCGTACGTGTCCAGAGCATCAGGTTGCCGCCCCAACCAACCCGCCAATAAGTGGTATCTTCTCTGATGCCCTCTCTCTCCAGCACCCCCGTCAACCACGTCGGCTGCAGCACGCCTTCTCCGTTCAGCGGCGGCGTAGAGCTGAGACTGCTCTCCGGTCGTACCCGACGCCATCCGACGGAGCATATGTCGTGTTCCGGCTGCATGGCTTCTTGACAGGGCAGTAGCTAGCTAGCTAGAGAGGGTAGAAGAGAGAATTGAGATACGTAATTTGATTTGGTATATCCATGGTATTAATTATCATGTGTGATGTGTATACGTAGTCGTAGGCCAAGGGTCCTAATTAAGAGAGAGGTGCAATAATTGAATATTGGCATTCCTTCTCTTTAGGATTAGTTTTCAAAAGAATTAATATAGTGAGAGCTGCAGGATTACTTTTCATAAAATATCTACAGAGAGTTAGGATTGGTTTCCAAGAAAATTATTATATGGAGAGAGAATTATTGTTACGATTTTACTTAAATATTTTCTTATCCACTATCCCGTTCCTGACATTATTAGATTGAGCAATGCAACGAATTAAAGATGTGGTTTTTGATAAAATACCAAATTGATAGGACAAAAAAATCGGAGAACGTACCTTGAGAAATACAAAATAGAATTGGAATTGTTTAATCATAATAACGTTAAGATTTAAGATTAAGAAGAAAATTATTAATGTTTGATATATTTGTATCAATGATACTTGACACTTGACAGCCAGCCGTAACTGCTCATGCTGAGAAGTGTGATCTTCTGTGCATTCTTTAGATTTCCATCGGGTGTAAGTTTAACTTAATTTATTAAAACGAACATGCTTACACATAAAATCGCAACCGTCCATGACATCAGCCTCGTTCACATCAGCCCCGTTCATTCATTGCGCCTCTCTCCCGCTCTGGCCGTCTTGTGTTTAAAACCTGCGAAACAATCCTTCTCCTTTCTTCTTCTTCATCTGCATTTCTTTTCTTCCTCCTTGCCTTTCTTCTCCACACCGGTGGCTAGGGCATGTGCTCCTCTTCCAGCTTGCGGCGGCGAGGAGTGGTGTGGCTGCGAGGGAACCGGTGATCCGTACGAGGGGTCCGCTCTGCAACGGGATCGGGACCATGAGGCGGCGGTAGGCGGCTCTGTTCATGCTTTTCTCCGGCAAGTCCCTCCTTCCTCCTTCATGCACTTTGAGTCCCTCTTCTTCCCCGGTTCCCTGTCTCTGCATGGGTGAAAAGAGGACAGCAATGGTTCTAGCAAGGGGCGTTGGACGCAATGGGTGTGGGGTATTGTAGCCGTGGTTGTGGGTGTAGGCCGACAGCTTGTGGGTGAGCAGGTGGGGACCGATGGGGGTGTCGATCGGCAGTGGCACAGGCCGACTGTGGGTGTTGTGGCCGGATGATGGGCGTTGGTTGTTGGATTCATAGGTGACGGCCATAGGTTGTGGTGCGGGCCGATAGTCGGGTGAGACCGTGGGTTCATGGGTGACCACCTGCGAAGGAGAGGGGCGGTCGGAGATGGGGAGAGGGGGCAGAGACGGTGAGAGAGCAGAGGAGCTGGAGATATGTTAGTGATGATTAATCGCAACCATTTCCGGACCATGATAAACTCCAACTAAAAAAAAGAGAGGCCATTATTAGCTTGATCTTCCCCGAAAACAAAGACATTCTCTTGTGGCTTGTATTCTCGACTACATGTTTGTATATGTTTGGTGTAACTACCATATATCTTTTGTTGTAATAAATATGTTTGATGCTGTTGTGGTTGATATTGGCAGGTTGTTACTTCTGTGCTTCTAGAGAAGATTCTAGAGGTTCCTGTTGTACCTATATATATTGGTGTATCTTTCCTTATGTAATCAATGAAGAAAGGCATTCTCAATTTTCTGGTTTCGTTATTCCACTACTTCTTCATCTTCTTCATTCTTTCAGTTTTCTTCATTTTCTAACTTGGTATCAGAACTTGGTACCTCTCTCCACAACTATGCCGTCAGCATCGAATTTCTCCTCACTGTCTTCTACATCTGTTTTGTCGACTTTCTCAGCTCCTACATCCATCAATGTTCAGAATCTTGTTCCAATTAAATTGGACAAGAACAATTACGTAATCTCGAGAGTCTCATTTCTAACACTATTGAGGAGACATGACCTTATGGGATATATCGATTGAAGCTTCCCATGTCCTAAGGAAGGAATTCTTTCTTCGGATAGTGGATCATCAACGGTTACTACTGCGATGTGGAGAAGGTAAGATCAGCTACTGGTAAGTTGGTTATTCTCTTCACCGACTCCGTCAGTATTTTCTGAGGTGGCGAATCAGAAGACATCTGCTGGGAAAACTTTGGAGCGGATGTACGCATTCAAGTCTCAAGTTCGTCTACTGTAGATCAAATTCGAGCTACAGACTATGAAGAAAGGAAATCTGTCTATGATAGATTATATTTCTCATGCCACCGACCTTGCGGACAATTTAACTATGTCTGGATCTCCTCTTTGTGATGAGGAGATTTCTCTATACATTTTGGGAGGATTGGCACAAGGATATGAAGCATTTGTTATGAGTATTACCACTCAACCATTAGTCAATTCTCTGCTTAATCTACAGAGCATGCTTTTAAATCAAGAGGTATGCATCAATAGGTACCTCAATTCTTCTCCTGTTGCCAATTTGGTTATGAATAACAATAGAAACAGCAATCCACAAGGAGGACGTGGAAGAAAACAGTCTGGAGGAGTCAGAGGTAATCGTAATAACAACAATACTAAAGTTCAATGTCAGATCTGCAATAAACTTGGACATTTTGCCATCAAATGCTTTAAACGCTTAGATATGCAAAACTTTGCACCAACTCGCAATCATGCTGTAGTTTAATCCCAATGCTAATTTTGCTTACAAGGGAGAAACGATCCCTGACAGGACAATGTGGTACCTAGATTCAGGGGCCACACACCATGTGACTAATGATTTAGCAAATTTGTCTGTAAGTGCCCTATATGCAGGATCTGATGCTTTGGTTGTGGGAAACGGTACTCAACTAGCAATCATCCATACAGGAAATGCAGCCATCACTACCGATAATGCTAACGCCTATCTAAATAATGTTTTAGTTATTCCACACACATCCAGAAAAATTTACTGTCATTTTATTAGTTCTGTAATGACAATCCACTCAACATTGAATTTGATAATGTGGGTTTCTCCATAAAGGATCGACTAACTCAATAGCCAGTGTGTCAGGGTCTAGCTGAAAAGTCCTTATATCAACTAATGATGCAACAAACTGGTGGTGTTCATCCTCAAGCTCAGTTAGCTGTTCGAACATCTATGGATACTTGGCACTATAGATTGGGTCATCCCAATAAATAGAGAATAATGTCTATGATTGTTGCAAATGAATTACCTGTTAATAATAATGATTTGAACTTTTGCAATGCTTGTTGTTTTGGGAAAACACATAAATTGTCTTTTAAAGATAGCAAATCAGTTGAGAATGAACCTCTTGCTTTAATTTCCATAGATTTATGGGGTCCTAGTCACATTTCATCGAAACAAGGATTTAGATATTATATTCACTTCATTGATGCGTGTACAAAGTATACATGGCTGTATCTTCTAACTAGTAAATCTGAAGCCATCAATGTTTTCATAAATTTTAATTGCCATATAGAGAAAAGATTGGGCAAAACTATAAAGACTATTCAAAGTGACAATGGGGGAGAATTCATGGCATTCAAGAATTATCTTCAGGCCAACGGTATTCAACACCATTTCTCTTGTCCATACACTCATGAGCAGAATGGTTCAGCTAAAAGGAAGTATCGGCACATTGTGGATACTGGTCTTACCTTGCTAGCACATGTCAATTTACCAAAATACTTCTGGCCAAAAGCTTTCCAAACAACAGTCTATTTGATTAATAAAATGCTTGTTGCTCAATTGAACAACAAAAGTCTACTACATGTTTTATTTAGCTCGTCTCCTGACTACAACTTTCTCAAGGTGTTTGGCTGTAAGTGCTTTCCAAACCTACGACCTTATCACAATAATAAATTCAACTACCGCACTGTTCAGTGCATCTTTCTTGGTTATGCATCACATCACAAAGGATATCTGTGCTATTCACTTAAACACAAACGTATGTTTATCTTTAGAGATGTCATATTCAATGAAAGTGATTTTACATTAAATCCTGGGCTTAGCAAAGGTTCTCCAGCAGTGATGCGAGAATCAGTTGAAATTGTTAATTCTCCAATGGTTATTATGTCGTGTCACTCCTCTGGTGATCAACAAGATATTTCTTCAATTCATAATCATTCTGTAGAGAATCATAATGACACTCCAGAAGAACATGATGAAGATGTATCATCCATTGATGTATTATCCAAAAATATTCAAAATGAAGCACCTAAAGTGGAGCACAGACCTGTCACAAGAAGTTCAAGAGGGATTTGCAAACCAAATCCCAAATGCAACACCTACTTCTGTCACTCAAGCATTAAGGGATCCAAAATGGAAGGCAGCAATGCAAGATGAATATGCAACACTATTATGGAATGGAACCTGGGAATTAGTCCCTCCTCCACATGGAGCAAACATCGTTGGCAGCAAGTGGATATATCGTATAAAGGAAAAATCAGATGGGACCATTGACAGGTTTAAAGCAAAATTAGTGGCACAGAGATTCTCACAACATTATGGCATAGACTATACAAAAACTTTCAGTTTAGTTGTTAAACTTGTAACTATCAAGTTAATCCTTAGTCATGCCTTCAATAATGGTTGGAATATGAGACAACTAGACATTTCTAATGCCTTCTTGCATGGAGATATACAAGAGGAAATTTACATGTATCAACCACCTGGCTTCATTAATCCAGATTATCCAAATCATGTGTGCAAGCTTCAACGATCCTTGTATGGATTAAAACAGGCTCCTCGAGCTTGGTTCAATAGGCTAAAAAATTTCCTTTTGCAGCATGGATTCCAAGATTCTAAATGTGATGTCTCGTTATTCATCAACAAGACAGGACAATCAATTACATATATTCTTATATATGTAGATGTCATTATAATTACAGGTTCATGTCCACATGATATTGATAATACTATTAATCTTCTATCAAAAACCTTTGTTGTCAGAGATTTGGGTGATCTACATTACTTCCTAGGAGTGGAAGTTAAGAGAACAAGTCATGGCTTGCACTTGAGTCAATCAAAATATCTGGTTGACATCTTAAACAAGTTTAAGTTGGACGGCATTAAGCCATGTCGTACTCCTATGGCCAGTAGCACCAAACTCACTAGATATATGGGAGACACCCTCAAAAATCCAACAGAGTATCGAAGTTTTGTAGGAGCTTTGCAATATCTGTGTATTACAAGACCAGACATATCATATTCTGTAAACAAGGTGTGTCAATTTCTTGCTGCTCCAACAATAGAACATTTCAAAGCTGCCAAAAGGATTTTACGATATTTGAAGAATATTGTGAGTCATGGCCTGCTCTATCAACAATCTTCTTCAAAATGTTTACATGCCTTCAGCAACGCTGACTGGGGAGGAGATCCTAATGATCGTCGGTCACACTCTAGTTATTGTGTATTTCTAGGACAAAATATTATATCTTGGTGCTCCAGGAAACAAAAGATTGTGTCTAGATCAAGTGTTGAATTTGAATACAGAGCACTTGCTTAGACCGCATGTGAGGTATTATGGCTGAGAATGCTTTTACAGGACTTGCACATATCATGTCCCACTCCAACTATATGGTGTGACAATTTAAGTGCTATCCATCTTACTGCCAATCCCATACAACATTCTCGCACTAAACACATGGAGATAGATTTGCATTTCATTCAAGATCACATATTAAGGAGACACCTCAATGTGCGATTTATCAATTCAAATGAGAAAATTGCAGATCCTCTAACCAAACCTGTAAGTTCACAAGCCTTCCAAGATTATTGCCGCAAGTTGTCACTGGTTGCCTCACTATCAGCTTGTTGGGGTTTTTGACCTAATTGAAAACAAGCAAACCACAAACCAAACACACAAACACAGAATATTTAACATGGTTTTTTATCTCCTCACACCGAGGGGGTTTTCCACGTTAAATATTCTGTGTTTGTGTGTTTGGTTTGTGGTTTGCTTGTTTTCAATTAGGTCAAAAACCCCAACAAGTGGTGCCCACCGTGGGGCCAGACCTAATTTCTGTTACAGTTGAAAACAAGGATGGAAGTGAACACTAGCAGAATGATCTCTCTAAATGGAACCAACTATCAAGCTTGGAAAGGGAAGATGGAAGATCTTTTCTATGTAAAAGAATATTACAAGCCTGTTTTTAACACAGGAAAGCCAGATGATAAGACAGATGATCAGTGGAAGATTCTACACCGTCAAGCTTGTGGCTTTATACGACAGTGGGTGGATGATAATGTGTTGAATCATATTTGTGATGAAAC